>JBBMJY010000013.1:312692-336535 GCA_037833715.1 Toxotes lorentzi
TGTGTGTGTGTGTGTGTGTGTGTGTGTGTGTGTGTGTGTGTGTGTGTGCGTGTGTGTGTGCGTGTGTGTGTGTGTGTGTGTGTGTGTGTGTTTCCGGAGGAGTCAGTCTCAATAAAACAGGTGGAGCATGTTCCACTGCCGTTACGGTAACGTGTCACTCTCCGTCCTTTACGGTAAAACGGCAGGAGCGGGAAGTGAGTTCAGTCGGAGGCGGTGTTCAGGAGGAGATGATGAAGTTCGTGCTGAAATGAGTGAAAGCGGCGCTCAGGTCTGAAAACGAGCACGTTACGTTACATTTGATGAAGTAATCAGAGTGTTTGTTTATTGGACAGTCTGTCACGTGTTTTCTGTACGTTTCAATCTAAGAGTCTGATTCCTCACCGGAAATACCGCTGCAAGTTTTCAAAGTAAAAGTCCCAACTCAGCCGAGGCTTTAAATTTAATCCGCGGCAGAAAACAGCGGGCCTCTGATAGCAGCACAGACAATGTGCTGTCAGTACTAGCAGTACTGATGGTAGTTACTGTAGAGTCAGGCACAGGTTCAGTCTGTGTTGAACAGTTTATATACAGGATGTGGTACAGTCTATGTCCTGGTACAGTCTATGTCCTGGTACAGGATATGTGCAGCAGAGTGATGAGCTGTGTGTCTCTGCAGCTGTTTGCTCGTCTGGAGGCTCGTCGCTGTCTGAAGGACATTGAACCACGTCTGTTTCCTGAAGATGGTGGACCCAACTATGGTGACTGACCACGCCCACTTCATGTCAGCTGATAGATCATTTTACCACGTGTCACGTGACCTCTATGCTTTTATTCTGAAACACGCGTTGCTATGTTTCAGCGTGACTTCACTTCCTGACTGTAATATATGAACTGGACGAAGTCGTGTTTTGTCAGTCTACCGCTGTATTTATTAACACAGCAAAGCTACAGTGACACCTATGGACCAAACGGAGTATTGCACTTCTGGTACTCCACTACACCACACTGAGGATATCATTGTCTCTCTAGAATAAACCTACAGACAACGGACAACTACAGACTGCGAGGACTCTGACCCATGAGTACTCAGTACTCAGTACTCACATTATTACAGGAGTACTTGTACTCATGGGTCAGACCACGCCCATCTTCTAAATCCGTCTTCATTTGATCTCAGCACCTGTAAAGTTTGGTGACTGGATTGTACACAGACAGAGAGAGACAGACAGAGAGAGACAGACAGACAAACACCTTACAAAGTCCTTAAACCTCCTCTGTGTTGTTCCCTCCATCCTTGCCATGATGAGACACACACACACACAGTTTAGAACCGAGTGATCAGCTCACATGTGTTTGTACTTTCAGGTGAGGTGGTGGAGCTGTATGGGACAGAGGGAACAGGTGAGTTCACAGCACAGGTAACAGTTATACCTTTAACCTGGTCTGAACCGCCTCTGAAGTGTGTGTGTGTGTCTCAGGAAAGACAGAACTGCTGTACCACCTGCTCTGTCGCTGTGTGTTACCAAAGGCTGCTGGCGGTCTGGAAGTGGACGTTGTGTTCGTGGACACCGACTACAGTCTGGACATGTTACGACTGGTCAGCATCGTGGACAGCAGACTGAACACAGGTAAACATGCGCAAGCGTTCATAGGTGTGTTCATTGCTTAGGCTAAATGTCTTTCTGTAATGGTCAAATTAAAATGACCGTTACATTTTAGGTCTTCAAGGAGTAAAGACACACCCAGGACATCTCTGTGTCTCTGGCAGCTGAGGAGGAGCTGTGGCTGCAGCTGAAACATTCAGGTGGAGAACAGCTGAGTGTTTCTTCTGCTGGTCGTCTTGTACTGTTCGGATGCTCCGACCGCATTCCGTTTTCAGTTTTCTCAACAGCCTCACCTTCAGCTGCCACCTGAAACTCTCTGATTAGACGTCTCTTGCCTCAATGCACCTTCGGACTCGTAGTTCAGAATCAAAAAAACTTTATTAATCCCCGTAGGGAAATTCTTTTGTTACGGACAAACTCCCAGTTGAAAAAGAAGAAACATTAACGTCTGCTTTGATGTTTTTATGTCCACGGGACGTTTGATGTTTCATGTTCTTAAGGTGCCCCAGGGTGCAGTGGGACCCACTTTAGGAACTACTGCTCTAGCACCCCACTCAGGACAAGCTTTACGTTTATCACCACGACTGTTCAGACTGAACAGAGGAATCATCAGGATGTAGTAACCTCAGCAGCCTTTAGGGAGCGCTGCCATCTGTTACGTCTGTTCTTCAGTGAATTACACCAGAATGTAAATCTCTCTCTCTCTCTCTCTCTGTGTGTCTAGCTCTCTCTACCAGTTCGCCCTCATCTGGTTCAGACGACGCAGCGTTGCGTTCGTGTCTTTCTCGCCTCCTAGTCGTCCATTGCTCCTCCTCCTCCCAGTTCCTCCTCACCCTCCACTTCCTGGAAACCTCCTTCTCATCACGGCCTGGCCTGGCGCTCCTTCTCGTCGACAGCATCTCTGCTTTCTATTGGCTGGACCGCTCCGAGGGTGGGGGCAGCCTCGCCAAGCAGGAGGAGAAGCTCAGCAAGTGTTCAGATCTGCTGGGCCGACTGCTCAGGTGGATATTCATCAATTAGGAGGTTCTAGTGTTCGCCCAGGATGTTCTGCTGGTCCATTAGGAGGTCCTTTAATAGGCATTAGTGGTAGCTGAAGGTATTTTAGAGGTTATTAAGTAGGTTATTTTGTCCAGTAGGCGGTTCTTTCAGTCACTGAGGAAAGTCTAGACATTGAGTAGGAGTTTTCCCGGGGTTGTTAAGGTGCTTGGGCGCGTTTCGTGGCCACTGAAAAGGTTCTGATGTCTGTTGAGAAGCTCTACAGATCCTTTAGATGGTTGGTTCTAGTGGTTATCGGGGTGGTTCACCTCATCAGTGACTGGGTTATTGTGTTTTTTTAATTTTGGGGGTTCTTTAGGTGGTCGAATAGACAGCTGTTCATCCCTCCTTAGAGTTCTGGAGGCTGGTGGTGGAACGACTAACAGAATCTGAATATACTTCACATCTTTGACTCAATCTGATCTGTTGCTCCTCCTTTCAGGGATTACAGAATCACTGTCTTTGCCACCTGCCATGCCATCAGGAGGAGCCACAGTGGATCCTCCTCCTCCTCTGAGTCCGACCGGCCGTACCTCTGTCGCTCCTGGCAACGGCTGGTGACACACCGGCTGCTGTGCGCCCGGCGGGAGGTTGCAAACAGCATGGCCTCTGCAGCAGGAGGCAGCAAAGAGCAGAGGATGCAGCAGGTCTTCTCTGTTCACTGCACCTCCTCCTCCTCTGGGACGAAGGCTTACAGGAGCAGCTCCTTCTACGTGACAGACGGAGGAGTGGAGTTTTTCTCGTCTTCCCTTCCCCAGTGAAGTTCTTGTTTTTTATGTTTTAGTGAAAGTGTAGTTATTTATATTTTTGGATTGATGAATAAATACATTTGTCAGAGTTAAATAAAGTTTTGTTGTGATCCAGAAGGTGTTATTGCTTTATGTTTTACTGCAGCAGGACAGCTGGTTCTCAGTCTAATTGATTATACCTGCACTGATATTTGTGAATACCTGATTCTGGTTCTCATTTGTGAATTAGAGAAAGATAAAAAGAAAATCCGAGCTACTTGAAGCTGTTGGGGAGGCTCACCGTAGAACAACACCTTACTAAGACTCTGCATTAAAAAGTTTGTAGGTGTTCTCTGGGTGGGTCTCATGGTCAGCGAGGAGGTTCCAGAGGTCCTCAGGGTGGTCCATGTGGTCATTCAGGAAGTTCAGTGGGTCACAGAGGAGGTTGTAGGAGCTCTTCTGGTAACAACAGGAGTTATAGCAGTTATTTAGGTGTCATCTTCTGCGAGGTGATTCCTGTGAGATTCTGTCATGGAGAATGTTCTAGAAGTCCTTAAAGCTGTTCTCACAGAGGCTGTGGTGGTTCTCTAGGTTTTATGGTCCTCTGGGAGGCTCCTGTGGTCTGTAGGGTCTTTGTGGTTTTAGAGACGCCTGAGGCCGTTTATGAATTATTTCACAAATTAATTATATCACGTCAAAAGGCTGTGTGCTAATTATAACTTATGAAATGATAAAATAATGCTTTGTTATTTATTTGGTCTCTGTCTCGGGCACGTGCAGCAGCAGTCCAGGTCCTCGTAGTTCCAGTCCGGGACTTCAGGTCTGATGACAGAGACCGCTTCACCAGAGCAGCCCCCTAACAGATCCCTCCGCGGGGTCAGACACACTTTTTACACAACACAAACAAACGAAACTAGTGTGACGCAGACACGGATAAAGCTTCACGCTTTAAACGCTCACTCCGGCTGAACGTCGCCTTTATCTGTGTGTGAAACATAAACTCTGCCCGGTAAACGGTTCTGCCCCGGTGCGGTAGTAAATGTTTTCTGGGCCCTACTTCTCCTGCTGGCGCTGACAGGCGGTGCTTCGGTCGCTCCCAAACATGGCCTCCATGACGGAGCGACCGCTTCAACTTTAATTTTCGCCAATTTTCAGCTGAAAACCGACTATTCATCCTTTCACGGTCAACGGGAATGTTTCACCGGACAATCGTATCATGCCAGACTCGTGAAACAGATGTTATCTTTCGGAGAAGTTCGCTGTTGGATTTAAACAGATCGGTTTAAGTTGGCTGGAAAGCTGGAGAGGAAAAAGAGAATTGCATCAAATCAGTAAGGACGCTTTTTCTGTCTTCTCTCGACACCTGTGCAGGTTTGCTCCTCAGTTTTTTGTCAGACTCCTGCGTTAACCTGACGCCAGGCATTAAGATTTAAAGTGTGTGCTGGGGGATGAATAAGCGCGCCGTGCAGCCGGGATGCGCTCGTTTCTGTTGCGCGCTAACAGCTAGCCTGCTAGCTAACGCTAATGCTAACAGAGAGGTGATCAGTCAACTGGGCGGTCCGAGGAAGCTAACAGCTAACTACTGTGTTTCTGAGGCTTCATTCAAACAACGGACGCAGTTTGTTTATTAAAACTACAATGCGAGTTACATGGTTCGGTTAAACAGGTAAAGGTCAATGCTTAGAGCGAGCTCCTGATAGGTGATTTAATTAGCGTGGAAACAGCCGAACCTGAGCACTTAATCGTGCTTTAATCGTAGTTATGGTCCAGTTCAGTTAGTTATGATAACGAAACTCCTGTTTTTGCACCTGTTTATCGATCCACACCGCTCAGTACACGCGTTTACGATTTATTATCATCTATCAGTCTGATCGTTGATTTGTTAAATGTCAGTACAGCCAGAGCTTCCTGCTGTAATTCCCCAAAGCCGATGATTATGTGGGGTCTTCAGTTTGCAATCAGGTGTGACAGAAAAACATCAAATTACCACATTAGAAAAGTTTAATCCTGCAAATAGTTTTTGTTTGAAAAATAACTGAAATGATTGATCAGTTATCAGAACAGTTACAGATGTTATTTCTGTAGATGTGCTAATTGATTACTCGATTAACTGTTCATCTTTAGTTATTTGTAATGTGGAGCTCCAGTTTGTTTTTCTCATGAGAATTGTACAGTGACAGTTACTTTACAGAAACAAAGAGCTGCTGAACACAGAACCGATGTTACCAGGTGTATAAAGGTGTGCTCATTAGATCCCAACAGGTCGATGTGAAATTGAGTGTAACACAACAACAGCGTTGACACGGTGGACTGGTGTTTTAATGTCAGTGGGTTTGTTCTTACCACCTCCACTAACCAGCTTCCTGGGGCAAACCCTGCAGGTGATGAGCGTGTGTCTGTGACCTGATGGTAGCTCAGTATCACCTCTGACAGTAGGAGTACTGTTTCAGCAAACACTGATGCTACAAAGATTTGATATAATGATCAATACTTTTAGGTATTTAGGGACATATTGTCTGCTCTGGTTTTGTGCAGTACTTCCTTACTTTGACCAGTTTTACCATTAAACACGTATTAAGTTTCATTCCATGTGATATTAACTTGGTGAACGTGCAGAAACACTGTAGTTTTTACCTCAGGACTTCCTGGACAGAGGGTTGAACTTAAACCTGGTGGTCCTGGTGGTGTTTGGAGAATCAAGACTCTTTTCAGAGGTCCAGGTTGTGTTAATTAAATGTATTATTATTATTAAATCCTGCAGGAAAGTACTGAAAACAGTAATATAAAAATAAATAATTATTGTCCCTGCTGGGTTTCCATCACACTTTCTCACTCTGACCTGACAAACATTCTCTGTGGCATGAAAAAGGTCTTACCCACTTCCTGCTCTGTTTTTTTCCCAGAATGCCATCTGAGGCCCAGTCTCAGGAGCCTCGAGACAGAGGACCGCCCCCTCCCGTCACTCGGGCCGGACGCAGCGCTCAGCTGGCCAAAGTCGCCGCTACGAGCCCCACCCCCGAGAGACGGCCTCGCGGGCGACCTCGAAAAGATGGGAGCAGCGGCCGCTCTGCGGCCCCCGCCCCTCCTCCTCCTCCACCTCCTACTCCACCACCTCCCAAATCAAGGAAGAAGTAAGTGTGACTGAGATGAGTTTGAGTGTTGAATGTCTGTGAACTGTCCACAGAGTCCTCCCCATGGTCTCTGGAAACCTGGTCTGTGGATTCAGAGAAGAGGTGAGAGACCTGACTTGTTGTTCGTGTATACTCATTCTGATGGCTGTGAAGTGCGTGTCCACAAGTCACAGACAGTGGACAAATGTGTCCCACAGTGCCCTTCTTCTAATACTGCTTTGGAGTGGTTTTCAGACTAAAGCGTATCCTGTAATACACTACAGTGTTTTTAGGACCAACAATGATTAACCAGGGCTACCCTCCACCAAAGATTTTCCTAGTCCACTAGTAATGGTTAGTTCAAGCCATTAGTCGGTTAGTCATCGAATGTTTACAATTTCAATTATTTAAACACAAATAGATTATTTTGGGGGGCATCAGGAAATGATGAGTCCCAGGGCTAAGAAAGTTGGTGTGCTGCGTTACAGAGAAATACAGAACCACAATAAAGAGGCTTTAAAATATAAATTTTACCGTCACACGCATTAAGTGAGCTGCCTGCCGACGATACCTGCTAAAGCGCTAATGATTCTGAATGTGATTCTGAGTGGCTGTGATAAGTGGCTAACGCTACACTACTTGTATGAGGTGGATGGGGGTAATTACTAAATACCACTGTATGTAATGATATATTGTGCTGTTGATTGGGTACTAATTACATTCCCCATGTGCTTAGAGAACTGAAGTTATGTCCAGGTAACATCTGTTTTGCAGAATACAGTAGAAAGTGTTGATGTGCTATGTTGACACACAGTAAACAGGTGTATTGGTGGGTGTGGCCTAATGTTAATTGATGTGACACAGTGAGAAAATTCAGGACTCTGGCACTCAGTTCCTGTCTGCTTTTCCTCTGCTGCTTCGGAGCTGGAGTTTCCTGCTCTCCTCCTGCTTCAGCAGCTCAGTCAGTCGCCCGGGCTGGTTAATGTGGAGGTTTCTCAGCATTGTGTTGTTTCTCACACACAGTTGTCATTTTTCAGACTGGTCACATGACGAGTTTGTCTGATGAGTGTCTGCATGTTACACCTGACATTACACCTGTCAGTCACTGTGTTTCAGGGGCCAGTATGTTTGGTACATGTTCAGTACTGCTGCAGCCCGGCCCTTCTCTGCACTGACTCACTGGTTTCTGACTGGTGAGGGGGGTTCAGGGTTCCCCTCCCGGCTGTCACTGCTGCTAGCAACATGGAGCTACTGATTACAGGGTTTGAGTTTGATAGCATTTTATCAGCTAATGTGGGGGTCACCTGGTCTAATCAGTCGCTTCACTCATTAAATACTTCAGCTGTAATGGGTAGTTTCATAACGCCGGCGTATGGATCGGTGTGACAGGAGTCTCAGCCAAATCTACAGCTCGCCTCGGCTTCACCGAGCCATCGTTTATCTGTCCGAACACAACTCTGCTGTCCTGGCTCAGTGTGAGTGCTCTCACTTCATTCATTCACCACAGATATTTGGCTGATACGTTCATAAGTCCAGTCATTAGACCGTATTCACAGTGAGCACTGAGCCAATGAGTGAATAATGTGTAGCTGAAGGAGGTGTGTGTGTGTGTGTGTGTGTGTGTGTGTGTGTGTGTGTGTTTGTACATGTGTGTTTGTGCGGGTGTGTGTGTGTGTTGTGGTGAGTGAATTGTGATGGAGAGGAAGTGGTTAAGTTGCATGCTGGGTAATAAGCAGCAAGGCGGAGGAGTCCAACGGGAGGTGTGTTTGTGTACTGGACGAAGTCTGCTCCTGGTTTTACCTCCTGCCACACACACACACACTCTCACACACACACACACACACATAATACATATATATTATGGAAGTACCTTTAAACACACACACACTCCTTCAGAGACTCCCTCTCTGCTGGTGTTCAGGTTGTGATGTCATGTTTACCTGAACACCTGGTGACACTTGATGTTGTCAGCAGGTCAACAATGATTTTCATAATCCGTTATCTGTTGAGCACGTTCTCCTTTAATCAATGAATCATTCAGTCCAAACAATAGTAAATAATGCTAATGCTTATTGATCCTGGAGGGGAAACTCAGGTGTTACAGCAGTGCAAGTACAAAAATAAACACATAGAAATATTTACAATGAAAATAAATATAGAACTAAAAACAGAAACTATACAAGAGCAATTCAGTTACAAGGCAAACAACAAACATACAGCGCAGCACTGTGTCAGTGAAGTGATACAGAGATGTGTTCAGTAGCATCATCCTGCAGTGGTGTCTTAGACGACATGACTGTAGTATTGTAATGTGAATCATATAGTGTTTACTCACACTCTGTATTTAAGTTCAAATTAAGATCAGGTTTTTAGTGCACTATATTTTTGTGACAGCTTTAGTTAAGCTGTTATTACACTGCCCTGCAGTTCAACTCCTGAGTCGACTGTATGTGTCATTACACCATGGGCAGCAGGGTGTTACCTTTGCCCTGTCACCTCACAGTAGGAAGCTTCTGGGCCTTCTTCTGGGGGATTGAAAGGTAACGCACTGACCCTCCGGTCCCACGTGGGGGAATGGATTTCTGTTGACTGACTGCAGGTCAGTTTGCACTTGATGTGCAAACTGACCTGCAGTCAGTTATTTCTGTTCTCTGGAGTCACACAGAGAGAAACCACTGATCATCAGCTGTGACGGTGTTGTTGGACTGTAACCCCACCGTGTGTTACTATGAGCTGTGATCACTGTGTGACACGCCTTTTAATGAATACCATGACTGCAGAATGGTGACGTGATCTGTGAGTCTGGTCACACTGATGAACTGACCATGTGTGTTTCGTGTGTGCGTGTGCAGGGGGCGGAGTCGAGGCCGAGCCCAGGTAGAGGATGAAGAGAGCATGAACGCCATGGAGAAGAGACCCCCTCACAAGACAGGTGTGTATGATGACAGAGAGTGTGTAGAAATCAAACGCACCTTCGTTTAAACGTCTGACGGTGTGAGGCTGTTTATTTACAGTATTCTGAGCTGTGTGGGTCAGCACAGTTCAGTGTGTGTGTGTGTGTGTGTTTTGAATCATGTGTCCCATAGTCGTGTCCAAACTTTGTTCAGATCAAACAGGACATTTTTAAATTGCAGTGGAGAAGTCAAAACGTCCTGAAAATCTGAATGTGATGCAGCTTTGATGAGATTTCCCTCTCAGTGTTTGGCTGAACACCAAACCCAGGACTCTCTTTATGATTCAGTACTTTGAGGATAGAAATGTTTTCTATAAACTCTGTTTTCCCTTTAAATAAGATAAATGTGTTAAATGCATGTGTGCACATGTCTGAATAAACTACAAACTTGACAAGTTTAAATGTTTGGCTCCTTTCCCGAATAAATGATGTTCCTGTCTATCAGAGACTGGACTCGTCTTTAGCCACACTAACAGTGTGGGACACTAATGTCTACCTGTGCACTGTGGTCCAGCCTGAACCATTTCACACATCCACTGTCTTCAGAGGATGTGTCCTAATAACTGTTCTGACCAAAAACCTGCTGAGCCAGTGTCATTCCCATCAAGCTGGAATTCTGCGTCTCAGCTGGGGAGACATTTTTGCATTTATTTTGATAGCAGCAGTAGAAATACAGACAGGAAATGTGGGAGGGGGGGCAGGACAGGACAAGCTGGACAGGAGTCAAACTGTTGATGTTACGTAGTTTGTGCTTTAACCATTAGGCCACTCAGGTCTGTCACCCCCACTCCAACATACAGACCCCGTTAAAGGAACCCGGTTTCATGCTCTTCAAAGTTTAAAGGAGTTTTTAGTTTAAGTTGATATATAATGATTTCTGTTCATCAGGTTTATGTTGGTGGATTTTGTGTTTGTTGTCCACAGAGGTGAAGGAGGCGCCAGAGAAGACAACAGGACGCCGTCGATCCACGTCCAGGAGGAAATCTAACACAAACCCTGACCCCAGCCCTGAACCCAGCCCGGACAGGCTCAGTTTAGGACCTAAGCTGGACCCTGACCCCACAGACCCCCTCAAATCCAGCCCAGAACCTGCTCCCAGAGTAGAGGATAAGGACAGAACCAGCCCCGCTCCCACTGCTGTGCTGCTCCCGGCCTCTAGTCCTGGGGAAGAACCTCGATTGAGCCCCTTTCCCCCTTCCGTGTCCCCTTTGCTGGACTGCTGCTCAGTTCACAGCCCTGCCTCCAGCCCCAGACCAGCTCCTGATCCTATGGAGGAGGCCCAGCCCAGCCCAGGTCACAGCCCTGCCCCTATGGAGGTGGATTGCAGTGCTGGCACGGTTCCCATGGAGACAGAGGGGGGTGGGACAAATCCTGGGGCCAGTCCCATGGAGCAGAGTCCCACTCTGAGTCCCTGTTCGAGTCCTCCGGTCTCCCCCTGCCCCCGAATAGAGGATGAGGACTCACTGTCCCCTCTGTTCCAGCGGTCCCTGTCAGAGGATGACTCCGGGGGCTCGCCTACCCCCAGCCTGGGACGCACCCAAAAACGGTGAGTGTGTGGGTGTGTGTGTGTAGGTGTGTGGACTTGTACATATATCTTTGTGAGAACCAATTTTAGCATAGACCTTATAGAGTGAGGACATTTTGGTAAAGTGAGGACATTTTGGTTGGAGTTGGTATTAGGGTTTTGGTTAGGGTTATAGTGAGGGGCTAGGGAATGCCTTATGTCAACAGAAGGTGTGTGTGATGAATGAAGAAATAGATAAAAGAAAAATGGACACCCCGTCCTGACCCCCCACCCTGGTGTCTCTCACCCTGCAGTTTCAAGCAGTGTG
This sequence comes from Toxotes lorentzi, assembly GCA_037833715.1. NCBI lineage: Eukaryota > Metazoa > Chordata > Actinopteri > Toxotidae > Toxotes > Toxotes lorentzi. The sequence goes on from JBBMJY010000013.1 coordinate 323,934, forward strand.
CCTTCTGTTACCGTGGCGATGAGCCTCCTCTGGGCCAGGGACGGCTGGTGGTGTTCGGCCCGACACCTGGATACATCCCCCTCCACGTCCTCAACCGCCGCGCCTCGTCCGACCGAGATAATGACTGCCACGACCACTGCTACCGCGGCAACCAGGCCCCGCCCTTGTGAGTGTCCTCACCTCCTTTGTCATGAGAAGAACCTCTACGTTCAAATTGTTTTACTGCATCATCATTATCAGTTAATCAAGTCAGTTGACTTGGTGTGTGTGTGTGTGTGTGTGTGTGTGTGTGTGTGTGTGTGTGTGTGTGTGCGTGCGTGCGTGTGTGCGTGTGTGTGCGTGCTGCAGGTGCAGCAGTCCAGAGCAGTGTGGTGAGTACTGTCTTCATTGTTCATACTACCTGACAGGTGGGGAATTTTGAGAATCTGATGGTTTGATTTGATTCTCAGTGTCATGATGGGATCAAAATCAGTTCCTAGTTTAATAAATCACGCTGATTAGCATGTCACTTTACTGCATGTCACTCCACTCCTCTCCTCTCTCATGTCTTCTGTCTCTCTTTACAGTAACTGTCTAATAAATGTCAGAATTGTGAATTTAACGTGAGCCCTGTGACACTTTATTAACCTAAAGCAAGTAAACGACAACAAAATGTTGTTTATTATTAGAGAATGAATTCAGAAATCAGTGAAGGTTTGAGTCTTGATCGATTAGTTTTTTTTTTTTTTCCTTCCTGCCGATCATGTTCTCATGTCATCAGGGTTATTTATTGATCACAGCTTTAACTGCAGGAGGTGTTTGGATGTTGATCTGTGCCCTGATGTTTCAGAGGACGAGTCTTCCTCAGAGTTTGTGGAGCAGCTCGGACCCATCGGCCTTCCACATGACATCAACGTCCAGTCACTGTTCGACCCCACAGGTACAGGAAACTACCCTTTTGTTCTCCTTACCTCCTCCTTTACCTGCTTGTGTCATTGTTGGTCTGTAAACCTTTCTGTGTTTGCACAGGTCAGTGCTGTGCTCACCTGCAGTGTGCAGCCTGGTCAGAGGGGGTGTGTCGAGGTGAGGGCCAATCACTGCTCTACGTGGACAAAGCCATCGACTCAGGAAGCACACAGGTCAGTTTCTACAAAATCTGATCAGTAACTACTCATTCGGGAGGAATACAGCTGTATACAGCCCTATGAAGCCCCGCCTCCTATCTCACCTGTCCAGGTGTGTGCATTCTGCTGTCGACTTGGGGCATCGCTGCGTTGCTGGGAGAAGGGCTGTGGGCGGAGCTACCACTTCCCCTGTGCTGCTGCCGCCGGAGCTCATCAGGACTGGAACCAGAGACGCACACTGTGTACAAGACACACAAAGACAGGTACATACTCACTCTCACACACACACACATAAAGTGTACAAGACACACATGTACACGCTTATACACAGATTTCCAACTGTTTTTATTTGTGTTTTCTATTTATGCATAAAAACCATGTACATGAGTACGTCACTGTGACCAGTGAAGAGTCACTGGAAAAGAGTGTGTATGAATAACGCCATGATGAGAGGACGCATTGAGGCTGTAGGTGGACTCGGGCAGGAAGTGGACAACATTACACATAATGAGAACTAACATGAAAGTCATGAGTCACCTAATGTTAAACTGCATAGTGAAGTCGACATGAAAAGAATTCACCGTATTTGTATACGAGTGCAGTGCCTGATGCTTCCTTGTTAATGTGGTTCCCAGTTCACCCAGTGAGCTCATATCCACACAGCAGGACTGCAGGGAAACCTCAGGTAAAACTTTCTCTAACTTTGGATGAAAACTTCTCTCTCAGTCTTTTCACAGTGTGTGCTGTGTTCGAGTGGTGGTGATGTCAGCAGACTGTTGATGTGTTGTTGCTGCGGTAACTGTTACCATGGCAGCTGCCTGGACCCCCCTCTGGCTTCCTCCCCCCTGTGCCGGGCCGGCTGGCAGTGTCTTCAGTGTCGAGTCTGTCAGAGCTGCAGGTAACACACGGTCGTTGATCAACAGGTTCCTTGTTTCTTTGATTAGTGGAGCAGTTTTACCAAACGCTCATCTCTGCAGTGTAAGAGAGTTGTGAAGACGGTCTGTCACCGTCCTCCTGACCTGTATGGATCAGTCCCATTCAGCTGCAGCGGCAGCTCCCTCTGGGATGAGATGAAGTTTACACACAGTAACAGTTGTTGACAGGTTGGACGCTGCAGGACGGTCTCATCGTGTCAGACCTCTCAGCTGGCAGCTGAAGTTAGGGCTCTGCTCACAGTCTTCACAGTTCACATCATTCAGCTGAAGCTCACACACACCAGTCATCACTGAAGCTTCAGTTATGCAAGAGACAGTAAAAACAAATGGAATGGTCAAAGTTGCCATATTGACATTTAAGGTGGATTGATTAATTCACAGCGTCAGCTCACACACTGAGTAACATGCAAGAAAACATCCCACCTTAAAAGTTACTGGTAGCTGAGTGGAGAGTGGAACAATGAATGAAATGATTTTTTCTACCCAGCTGTCGTTCACTACTCATTCAAACACAAACTACTTGTGTTCATTGTTAAAAACAGTAACAGGTGTCTTTGTAAAGGGAAGTGATGTCGGTGTTTATTTGCATATACAGTGGGAAAGTGAGCTCGGATCACGTGGTCACTGGAGACAGGTGAATGTCAGGTGTGAACAGGGCTTGAGTTGATAACTAATCAGACTCAGCTTGACTGTCTGATAAACACTCACCTCTCACCCTGTGCCCCCCCCCTCCCCGTTAGGTTGCGAGGGGACGATGGTGGATTGCTGGTGTGTGACCGCTGTGATAAATCTTACCACACACACTGTCTCACGCCACCTCTGGATCACACACCGAGCAACGGCTGGAGCTGCAAGGTGAGATGAACACACACACAGTTACACACAGAAGCACACACTGCTGTAGGACGTCAGTGTTGACTTTCAGACAAATTCATCTTATATACGAGTGTGTGTGTTTGTGTTTGTGTGTGTGCGCTATCCTTTCTCTCCTCCAGAACTGCAGAATCTGCCGCCGCTGTGGAGTGAGATCATCAGGCCGGTGGGCCAATCACCCATTTCTGTGTGTGTCATGTGACCCGGCCCTGCCCTGCCCTCTCTGTGGCCACGCCCCAGACCTCTACACAGCACAGGAGTATCTCACTTGTACCTGCTGCTACAGGTATGCACACACACACACACGTGTGTTCTTGTCTTACTATCTTTCTGAGAACCTGCATAGACAAAGAACATTCATTAGCCCCTAACCCCGATCAGTTCAAACACTAAAACCAAGTCTTCAGCCTCAAAAAGAGTTTTAAAGCTGTGTGTAACAGCTAAAATGTCCTCAAAACACCAAAATGTCCTCACAGCAATGGTTTTGAAACAGAATTTGTCCACATGACCATAGAAAGACATGTACACACACACACACACATCTAGAGTTAGCAGGTCCTGTAGCGCCTGGCCTTTTACTATGAGGCAGGGATAGTTGCCGTCACTGGCAGTAGCTTAACAGACTAGTCCAGTTTATTACAACCTGGTCTCATTGTCATAGTTTTGTCCCTAATTTCATTGTAAGTAATCATTTCAGAATAGTCACCATGGTAATATGGGAGATTTTGCAACACCGCAGCATCCTTGAAAAGTCAGGCAGGTCAAGAAATGGTGACAGTCAGATGATCAGACAGGTAGTCAACGAAGTACTGGGTCACAGAAGAATCTGTGCTGCTGTCAGTGAAGTCAAATGTTGGCAGATTCACTTGCTGGTGCTTCAGAGTACAGTTGTGTGGAGGGAGGGAAATTGCTGCAGCTCAGTAGAGCTGTTTCACATAAGTGCTGGGTGGTACCATGGTGCACTGGGTTGGAACCCGTCGGCAGAACACGTTCCCCCTTTGACTGCGTGGGTTTCCTGAAGGTATTCCTCTGTTTTCCCCCGCAGACCAAAAGATGTGCAGTTTAGATTAATTGGCGATTCTTAATTGTCCAAAGGTCAATGTGAGTAGGTGCAGGAGACAGACTGGTTGTCTGTCTCCATGTTGACCCTGGGGAGAGAGGGTTTTTACATGCAACAAAGGTCTATGCTGAACGCCATTAGGCCCCACCGATTAGTCTTCTGGGGTGTAGGTTGAACTCTCTTTGACTTTGGTTAAAATTGAGGAAAAATACACATTTAAAATTTTGTCTTTTGCTACAGGTGTGTCCATGCAGAGTGCATTGTCCAGACTGGGGAGGGCAGGGCAGGGTCTGAAAGTTACATCTGCTCCACCTGCAGGACTCAGAAGGAGGACCTAATTCCAAAAACTCCAATCTTACACAGTCCTACCCCGGCCCTGCCCGCCAGTCCTCCACAGGCACGAGCCGTTAGCATTTCAGAGCCACCAGCTCACAGTCATGCTGAGGATCCACCCATCAGGCGTACAGCTCATAGCCCAGCCCATTGTGACTGCTCAGAACCACCACAGAGTCCTACCAAGACCATGTGTACACCATTGCAGCATAGTCTTACCTCATCTCACCCTGACCCATCAGAGCTCCCACAGAGTCCTGCACCTACTCACCCTGACCCATCAGAGCTCCAACAGAGTCCTGCACCTACTCACCCTGACCCATCAGAGCTCCACCAGAGTCCTGCACCTACTCACCCTGACCCATCAGAGCTCCCACAGAGTCCTGCCCCTACTCACCCGGATCCCTCAGAGCTCCAACAGATTCCTGCACCTACTCACCCGGATCCCTCAGAGTTCCCACAGAGTCCTGCACCTACTCACCCTGACCCATCAGAGCTCCCACAGAGTCCTGCACCTACGGACCCTGAACCATCAGAGCTCCAACAGAGTCCTGCACCTACGGACCCTGACCCATCAGAGCTCCCACAGAGTCCTGCACCTACTCACCCTGACCCATCAGAGCTCCCACAGAGTCCTGCACCTAAGGACCCTGAACCATCAGAGCTCCAACAGAGTCCTGCACCTACGGACCGTGACCCATCAGAGCTCCAACAAAGTCCTGCACCTACTCACCCTGACCCATCAGAGCTCCAGCAGAGTCCTGCACCTACTCACCCTGACCCATCAGAGCTCCCACAGAGTCCTGCACCTACTCACCCTGACCCATCAGAGCTCCAACAGAGTCCTGCACCTACTCACCCTGACCCGTCAGAGCTCCCACAGAGTCCTGCGCCTACGGACCCTGACCCGTCAGAGCTCCCACAGAGTCCTGCGCCTACGGACTCTGACCCGTCAGAGCTCCAACAGAGTCGTGCACCTATGGACCCTGACCTGTCAGAGCTCCAACAGAGTCCGGCACCTACTCACCCTGACCCGTCAGAGCTCCCACAGAGTCCTGCACCTACTCACTCTGACCCATCAGAGCTCCCACAGAGTCCTGCACCTACTCACCCGGATCCCTCAGAGCTCCCACAGAGTCCTGCACCTACTCACCATGACCCATCAGAGCTCCCACAGAGTCCTGCACCTACTCACCCTGACCCATCAGAGCTCCCACAGAATCCTGCACCTAAGGACCCTGACCCATCAGAGCTCCAACAGAGTCCTGCACGTACTCACCCTGACCCATCAGAGCTCCCACAGAGTCCTGCACCTACTCACCCGGATCCCTCAGAGCTCCAACAGATTCCTGCACCTACTCACCCGGATCCCTCAGAGCTCCAACAGAGTCCTGCACCTACTCACTCTTACCCATCAGAACTCCCACAGAGTCCTGCACCTACTCACCCGGATCTCGCAGAGCTCCAACAGCGTCCTGCACCTACTCACCCTGACCCACCAGAGCTCCAACAGAGTCCTGCACCTACTCACCCAGATCCCTCAGAGCTCCAACAGAGTCCTGCACCTACAGACCCTGAACCATCAGAGCTCCCACAGAGTCCTGCACCTACAGACCCTGAACCATCAGAGCTCCAACAGAGTCCTGCACCTACTCACCCAGATCCCTCAGAGCTCCAACAGAGTCCTGCACTATCTCACCCGGATCTCGCAGAGCTCCAACAGAGTCCTGCACCTACGGACCCTGAACCATCAGAGCTCCAACAAATTCATCTCTTGTTTCATTCTAATCAAATAGAGCGCCAAGAAAGTTCACCACTCTCTTACTCTGGTGCACAGCTTGAATCAAGGCCCATGCCATCTCATCTTGTTACTGCAGAACTCCAACAGAGTTCTTCCCTGTCTCACCCTGAACCTACAGAGCTCCAACAAAGTCCACCGCCATTCCACCTTGGTCCAGCAGAACTCCAGGAAAGCCAAACCCCATCTACCATTATTCTAGTGGAGTTTCAGCAAATCCCTACACAGGCTCACTCTGGTCCAACAGAACTCCAAAAAATAGCTATTCCATCCCCTCCTGGTCCTGCTGAGCTGCAACAAAGCCCTACCCACAGGACTCCCACACAGACCCAGCATAGTCCACGCAGGCCCAGTTGTACCTCTTCTAGCCCTACCCAGAATTCCACAGAGGAGGAGCTTATAGCCACAGGGTCTCAGCAAAGTTCAGCACAGGAAATTCCGGTGTCTTGTGGCCTTGCACATTCTCACAGCCCTCTGCCAAACAGCCAGACTCTGGGAGGGTGTAGTCCTCCCCACATTCAGCCAGGACTTGCAGAGCCCCAGCACAGTCCTCCACCTCACAGTCCTGCACAGGACAACACTACACAACCACAGCTTGATAGATCATGTAGTTCTTCAGTCATCATCGTTTCACATCCTCGGCACAGTCGCTCACGAAGCCGGCATAGTCCTACACCACATAGTCCTGCACAAGTTGGCACATCACCTCCACAGAGTCCCACACAGGATGCTGAATCTACACTGGACCAGGAGAGCCCTGGATCAAACATCCCTGTTTGCCTGCAGAATAGGGTTGCACAGGACATTTCTACACTGGACCAGGACCCCTCATCAGTCTACTGTAGGTCTACCCAGACACCAAAAACACATGCCTCATTGAGTCCCATTTCAGCTGCACGTAGCCCATCACCGTCCCCACTTAGACCCACACAGTGTAGTCAGCCACAGCCTGCTATTCAAGTACAGCCCGGTAAGCCTTTGCAGCTGAGCCTCCTTCCTTCTCCACATAATGCACAGTCAAGAGTCACTGAGGAATGCACCCAGACCAGTACCACAGAGTTGAGGTCCTCGGAGTGTAGCCTTATTCAGCCAACTCCAAACGTCAATAGCCAAACACTGGAAATTAGCCCTGTCCCTCTAAGCCCCACCTCTGAACTGTCCACCGTGCCCCCTGATAGCCTTTGCACAGATCGCCAACTCCCGAACCAGCTTGGTCCCATTCAGAGTATCATGTTTGGCCCTGACCATTCTAGACCCAGCAACGTCCCAGCTATCACCGCACCAGAAAGCCTTTTTCACATTCGCACTTCAACGAAACACAGTAGCCCAATTGTTTCACCTTGTGCTGATGAAACAGAGAGAAGTCCTCTTCCAGCTAGCCACGTTCATAAGAGTCCTTGTTGTGACAAACCCTCACGCTGCACGGAAGGTAAAGTTAGTCCTGTACATATTCAAGCTAGCTCAGCTACTGCAAGCCCTACACATGCCAGTGAAATGCCTACTAGCCCTGCTAGCTCTCTTCAGGCCTGTGCTAGCTCCATGCCAACAGAGACTAGCCCTGCCCACAGTAGTCCTTTAGCTGCTGAGACTAGTCCCTCAGCAGTACTGGCTACACCCGTCCACCCTCTCTCATGTCAGGATGAGGAGATGCAGGTAGCCGTTGACAACTCAACTCTTTGTATTCAGTCAGAAGCTGATGGCAGTCATCCAAAAACCACTCCTGGCAGTCCAGTTCATGCTAGTGCTACTCATGCTGGCCCAGTCCACTCAGAAGCTAACAGTGGCTGCAGTCTGATGGGCCCCGTAGATGTCCAAGAGAGAATGAGTCCCCCTATTTGTGGTTTTGCTGAACTTGCACCAACTCAGATGAGCCAAAGTCCCACACATCCTGGTCAGTCAAGTCCCTCACATGCCCAAACTACCTGCAGTCCTTCACAGACTACTCCAGCTAGTTTTAGTCCTCCACACTGTAGGCAAACTGGTAGTAGCTCGACTAGTAACTTTATTAGCCACTGTCTGAGCAACGTTACCTCAGACCACAGTGGCCAGACCGGTCCCCAGTCTGCTAGCTTAACTGATGTTAGCGCCATCCACAGTCCGCCTAGGTCTAGTCCTGCTGGTCAAGCTAGTCCTGGTGGCCACTCAGGCTGTCTCCAAAGAGGGAGTCCCTCATTAACCAACTTGATGTACAGTAGCCCTGCTCATACTTCTGTCATTTGTGTTAGTCCACCTCACAGTCCAGCTCAGGCTAGTGAAACCTATTGTAGCCCCAAAGGTAGTCCATATTATAGTCCAGCTCCCAACACTGGAACCAGTTCTGGCCTTAGTGTGGCACAGCTGAACCCCTCTTTGGGTAGTTCAGCTCTTGATGTGGATACCTTGGCTAGTTCTGGAACCCAGAGCTCTGTTCTTCCCAGTGCAGTTCAGTGTGATCCTGGTCTAGTTAAACCTTCAGACAGAATCATGCCGATAAGCCCAGAACCGGCCGCTTCCCTACCTGATAACTCACCTGCTGCGAGCCCCAACCAGGGTGGTGTTAGCGAGGTTAGCCAGACCCCAGTTAGTCCTCACCGTGACAGGTCTGCTGTTGAAAGCCAACAACACGCTGCCTCTGTAAGCCCCTTTTATCAGAGACCACCCCTCCTTGTTGATGCTACTTCCACTCAGGCTAGTCTGGGCCATGCTAGCCCCCCACTCTATTCTAGCCCTACTCAGGATAACACTGCGATGCCTAGCACTAGCCAAACTAGTGGCACACCTGCTAGTCCCCCACCTCCAGTCCCCTCCTCTCATGCTTCACAAGCTCAAGCTAGCTCTATGTGCAGTAGCCCAGCTGCAATGCCTACTTGTGGCCCTATGGATTCAGGTTATACACAGACTACCCCAAGTCCTGGTCCCTTCAGCCCTGTGTGGCCAGATGTTGGTCCCAGTCCTGTTCTTGATAGCACTGTGAGGTGTCAAGCGAACTCTGGTCCTAGTCCGGTTTGCCCTGTTCTTGCCACCCCTGTGCGGTCTGAAAGCAGCCCTAGTCCTGGTCCTGCTAGCCCTGTGCAGCCTGATGCTGGTCCTGGTCCAGCAAACCTTTTGCTTTCCAGCCACCAGGAAGACACAGAAACAGAGAAGGAGTCTGTAGCCACTTTGGGTGAGTATCAGGGACATTTACCGTTAAAAAAAGACAGCGTGTCTCTCATGTGTAACATCATTGTATTGAAGAGTACAGTTTTTTTTGTACAGTATTAACGGTTTATAACAGCTTTCTCGTGTGCAGTAATAACAGTGTAATACTCCTATTGGAGTTGTTAGTTTTTTTCTCTTTCATGATATTCATGATGTAGGACATAATTGCACCGCTGTGCATCTCTCATCTGTGCATTTTTATGGTTATTCTGTATATTCTATATTTAAATTTTAGCTTATTTGTTACTTACTTTATATTTTTTCTAGTGTCTTGTGCTACTATAGTAGTACTTTGTGCAATGTCATGTTTTTTGTTATGCTGCTGTAACAATTTAATTTCCCTCTGGAGATCAATAAAGTCTTATCTTATCTCTTACCATTGAGAACTGTGGTTTTAAAAGTAGTTCAGACTTCAAAGAGCAGATTTTTATTTGCTGAGTACATGTCGTCTTTTTGCTCCTCTAGACATCAGTGTGGTTGGGGAGCAGGAAGAGATGGTCGAAGAGAGGAAGACTGAAGGGGAGGAGATGGACAGTGAAACTCTGGAGGTGGAGCAGTCTCATCAGACGACAAAGGAGAGTCCAGAAGACACCCCTGTCGGAAGGACAAAGGAGGAGGGAGAACAAGATCAAGAGGAGAATCCTGCTTCAGGTAGGTAGCAGCTACTTGACTCTAACCTGCAGAGGTAACAGAGATCGTACCTTTACAGGAAACCCTGCATTCATTTTGGTGAGCAGGAAAGTGTTGACACTTCAACTTTGTCCTAGAAACTGTGTTCTTACACAGAGTGAGGAGTTAGTCAATGTCAGTGTTTGATTGTCCAGGTTCTTCACACTGATCTCTGTCTGTAGGAGTCCAGTCTGCGTCGGTGCTGTATGAAGACCATCAGTTTCCTTCTCACACTGCTGCTGCCCCCCCCTTCCTGTCACAGCGGATTCCTCTCTCCCCCCAACCTCCCACGCCACACTCTGCCTTATCCCTCCAACAGCCCTCCTGCTCCCCTCCTCCCTTCCCCGTCCCTTCACCACGATCTCTGCCTCCTCCTTCTCCTCCTAGAGCTGGCCCTCTGGAGGTCTCCCCCTCCTCCTCCCCTCACAGGACTGCCTTACCCCCCTCCTGCTCCCCTCTCCTGGAGGATTGCCCCCAGGAAGCAGAGCCAACCAGTAGAAGAGGAGTTGAGACTGGGACAGGATCAGAGGTGGGGCTAGAGGATGAAACACTTTCCAGCCAATCACAGAGCCAGTTTGAACCTGTTGCTGCGGCAATAGAAGCCACCAAAGATAAGCACCAATCACACACTGAGCCTTCAGAGAGGAAGGAGGAGGGGCCTCCTGAGATGTTGGAGCCAGCATCAGATGGGGCAGCAGCTCCTGAGGTGGTTGCAAACCAACAGCCAATGCGGGAGAGGAAGGACGCAGAGGAGGAGGTGGAGGGAGCAACAGGTAGGATGGATGAAGGTGAGATGGAGGAGGCAGGGGAGGGCTCCAAGCATGAGGATAAGTCAGATGTGGAGGAGGAAGAGCTGGTGAGCCCTGTGCTGGACCTGGACCCCTCTTTTGACCACGAGGTGATGGAGCTGATGACCACCTCATCTCTTCCGACCTCCCTCCTCCACCTCTCCTCCCCCAGTTTGTCTAACCTCTCCCGACGGGGGAAAGGTCGGACCCTCAGGCCTCCTCCTTGCTCCTCCAGGCCGTCAGATGACCTTTCCATCCGTCTGAGGCAGTCTCCCTTCTCCACCGAGGCCTCCCCTGAGACCTCCCCCACCAGAGCTCCTGTCACCCCACCTCCACTCTCCCCACCCTCACCTCCTCTCAGGTTCTCCCCCCCTGCCAGAGAGTCTCTGCTTCTCAAGGTAAATCTAAAAATTCAGGAAACTGTGACCGTATTTACTTCTCCTAGTGATGTTTCCTCCTCTTAACGTTTCTGCTCATGTCCTCCTGTTAGTGTCTCACCTCTCCTTATGTATATTTTACTCTCAGGCACCTCCCACCACTGTGCTCCCCTTCACTCCTAAAATTGGGATGGGGAAACCAGCTATCTCCAAGAGGAAGTTCTCCCCTGGCAGAGCCAGAGTGAAGCAGGTATGTGACCTTTGAGCTCTGCAGGTGTTTGTTCACTGTCACCCTCCTGGTTTTAGGCCCAGTTTATTGGCTGAAGTGGTTTGTGTCACAGTAGTAACCTGACCTGACCATCAGCCAGCTAAATCACCTCCAGTCATTTTGTTCAATTTATATGAAAACACAATGAGTGTTTTCGAGAATGACTGTGGTTTATTAGTTCAGAATCCTTTGCCTTTGGTCTCTAATGGAACTTTTGGCATGTTTGATGTAGCAGATGTACATAATTAAATGGCTGAACTTTGTGTCGGTCAACCGTTAGGAGTCACTCACTTCAGGCTCAGAGAGCCAAAAGGTTTGTTTTTATACTTTTTCATAACTTTGGATGATGTTTTATTTAGATTTTCCCCTCAGACAGAAAGGGCAGTCAACTTCTCCCTCCTCTTCTGCTTCTGGTTGAGTTGAATGGTGGTGTTGGGTTCTTCTTCTGACAGTAAAGCAGCAGGTGACAGCTGCTGTGTCCTCACCCTCAGCCGTCTGTCAGGGGGTGATGCTGCTTCCTCAGTCAGCTCAGGGAGGCAGGCAGTTTAAACAACCAGCCACACAGCACAGCACATGTTGCTCCTCATCCTCACCTGTTGTTCAGTAACAGTGCATCCAGTCTTTGTGTTGTCTCAGCATGTTTGGTTCACACACACACACACACACACACACACACACACACACACTGCTGTGGCATGAAGAACATGGAGATCACTGCATACTGCATGTAGCTGTTTGTTTTTCTGTGTGTGAGTATTTCAATGGTTGTGTGTTCAGATGCATGTCCCAGTATGACTGTCTGTGTCCCAGTATGACTGTGTGTGTCCCAGTATGACTGCTAAGTTGCATGTTGTCATGGTAACAGCGTCTCATCATGACTCTGTTAGTTTTGCCTGATTTTTATTTTCTGTTTCAGTTTGACTTGTTGTTTTGTGGCTGTTACATTTATGTTACTGCATTTTTGTCCCCTTCCTCCTCCCCCTCCTCCTCCTCCCCCTCTTCCTCCTTCTCCTCCTCCTCTTTCTTCCCCCTAATGCTCCTTTATCTCTTCCTCCCTCTGTCCTCCTTTTCTTTGGCCTCCTTCTCCTTCACTTCATCACCCCCCCCCCCCCCCCCCCCCCCCCCCCCGGTCCGTTGTGGGGCCTCCCCGGGGGGGAGGGACCCCCCCCCCCCCCCCCCCCCCCCCCACGGAAGGAGGGGGGGGACAGGGAAAAAAAAAAA
>JBBMJY010000013.1:336635-355464 GCA_037833715.1 Toxotes lorentzi
CATCTTTTCCCCCACCGACACCCCTCCAATCTTTCCCTTTCATCTCTCCCCCCTTTTTCCCCTCTTTTTTTTGCCCCCCTTTCCTTCCCTCCCCCCCCCCCCCCCCCCCCCCCCCCCCTTAACTCAGGGTTCGTGGTGGAGTAATCGGAGGGCGGTGAGCCCCCCCTCATCCTCCCAGGATTCCACAGGGGAGGGAGGGTGGGACAGCCCTAAGCCCCGTCCACCGGACTCCCCCCTCTGGAGCATGAGAGTGGTAAAGAATCGCACCCGTACTCTGATTGTGTGTACTAACCACCAGCTTACTAACTCTGTGTTTACTCACACCCACCCGTCTGGGATCTAACAGAGTGAGTAACAGGTGCACCCTCTCTTCCAGTCTGACTGTCTGTGTGCTGGAACTAACAGCAGCTTACGGTGTGTCTATACACGTCTGCCCCTCTGGGGTGCTAAGGTGGGCGATGAAATGTTCCTGCGGTTTGGAAATTGTTAGACATCAGTGTTCCTTCAGAGAACGTTTAGGTCCTCAGTAAGATACAGGTGAGATGGGTGGCATCATAAAACCACCAGGACACCACAGACCAGGTTTTAGAGGCACAGCTCGTGAGTGTGTTGGGTGGAGCTGCTGTTGATCCATCCAACCACAAAAATCATGTGAAGACCCTGCTGATGTCACTGCATTATCAGTGTTTCCATGGTAACAGATGTGTGATGTAGGCCCTGTCATTAAAGCAATGATGTCATGGTCTAATGTTACTCCCCCTTTTTCCTTCTACTTTTTTATATTGCTCCTGATTCCTCCTCCCTCTCTATACCCTCTCTTCCTCCTTTATTTCCTCTTCCTCGTCTTCATCCCTCCACCTCCTCAGGGTCGTGGTTCAGGGTTTCCAGGCAGAAGGAGGTCCAGAGGAGGAGGTGTCGGAGGAGGAAGAGGAGGAACCAGAGGAAGGAGCAGACTGAAGACTCAGGACAGTCTGACTGTGTCACCTGGAGTAAGAACACACACATGCACACACACACACACATGCAGATGAGTCACCATGGCAACAGGTGGGCGTGGCTCTAATACAGTATATATCTCAGACTAGTTTTTAGTTTTGTTGGTTCCAGTGTGACAGTACTGTAAGTCCAGCATTGCACAGCTGATCAATAGTTGATAGGTTATTGATTACTGTCTCTGTGTCAGTGTGGGTATGTGGAGCAGTTCCAGCCGAAGGAGGAAGAGGAGAACTCGATGCACAACACGGTGGTGATGTTCTCCACCTCCGACCACTTCACCCTCAGACAGGTAGACTCACCTGGACTTACCAGGGCTCAGTGTCACTTAAAATGTTTCAGCACCACTGCTGACATATAATACCAGAGTTTACCAACACTGTGTGTGTGTGTGTGTGTGTGTGTATACACAGGACATGTGTGTGGTGTGTGGTAGTTTTGGTCAGGGTGCTGAAGGTAGACTGTTGGCCTGTTCTCAGTGTGGACAGTGTTACCATCCCTACTGTGTCAACATCAAGGTGAGTACATACACCGTCAGTGACGCAGACTCTGAATGATCTTTACCTGTTAATCAACAGTGACTGATGTTTGTGAAATGATTTAAAACAAGAATTATCTGCAGAACTTCTGACTCTCCTCCTGTAACTGGATCACTCCTCTCACAGGCTGAATACTTTTCTTATAATTGTGTACAGATTACGCGGGTGGTCCTGACCAAAGGGTGGCGCTGTCTGGAGTGTACGGTGTGTGAGGCGTGTGGCGAGGCCAGTGACCCCGGGCGACTGTTGCTATGTGACGACTGTGACATCAGCTATCACACCTACTGTCTGGACCCGCCCCTCCATACAGTACCTAAAGGAGCCTGGAAGTGCAAGTGGTGTGTCTGCCTGTCCATCACCTGTCCATCACCTGTCACTCACCAATGAAACATGTGACTTTCTGTGTGTGTGTTTTTTTTTTCTCACTAACACTGTGTGTGTTGTCCTCAGGTGTGTGTGGTGTGTCCAGTGTGGCTCCGCCTCCCCCGGGCTGCACTGTGATTGGCAGAGTAACTACAGTCGCTGTGGACCGTGTGCCAGTCTGAGCCACTGTCCTCTCTGTCAGAGACAGTACACACAGGACGACCTCATACTGCAGTGTCAGCAGTGTGACAGGTAACACACACACACACACACACACAGTGATACACACAGTGTCAGCAGTTTTTTTGTGATATTTCAGGATTTTCTTTTTAATTTTCATGTAGATTTTCTTATGTAGTAATTATGCGGACGATAAAAACAGGTGGATGGAAACACACCGAGTGTCATACAGTCAGCCCACCAGGTCCAGCAGCGACAGTAAAACAAAGAGGGTGTCACCACAGAATTCAGTGGAAAGACACAGCACATTTATGTGTGTGTGTGTGTGTGTGTGTGTGTGTGTGTGTGTGTGTAGGTGGGTCCATGCTGTGTGTCAGGGTCTGGCCACTGAGGATGAGGTGGAGGTTGCTGCTGATGAAGGCTTCAGCTGTTCGCTGTGCAGAGCACACAGCCGCGGCTCGTACGGTAAAAACACACACAGTCTATAGAACCAGCAGCTGCTGCTGATGTTTTCAGTTCATTATAAGGGAAAGTAGAAACGCTGAGCAGCTGTGAGATTAGCTGTGCCACCATGCAGGGACACCTGTGCTGTCCAAGGAGAAGACACCCCTGAGCTTTCCTGTGTGTCTGTGCAGTCACAAACAAAACTAACCACAACAAACAGTAACCACTGCGTGATCTGCGGGTTAAGAACACCACGTCTCCGAGCTCCACCTCTTTCATTGCAGGCCGTGTATGAATTTCCCAGTTATGCAGCTCCTGTCCATCAGCATTACTTTGATTGTGAACTTTGGACCTGACAGTTTATTCAGTGATTACACAGATGTGTGTGTGTGTGTGTGTGTGTGTTTCAGGGAGGTCGGACAGTCTTGATTCTCCCTACATGGCTCAGATCATCTCCAGGATCAGAGAACCAGGTCAGTGTCTCTGCACTTGGACATCCACTACATCCGTGACTTCTCCCTTTCATAGTTTGCATCAAAGGATTTGTCTAACAGGTTCACACAAATCCCACTGAACATGGCCTCATTACAACACGCGTCTTCAGTGATTTCCATCTCACACAGGCAGCAGTCTAACAGACTAACAGTGTTCTTCAGGGGTTAGGTGGAGCAGGTCACGTAGCTACATGCATGAAGTGCTCTTCACTCTGATAATGATGTGCAAATATTTCACACCTTCACTATTTATATTAATAATAGTAATAATTAAGTTATTAGTAGTATTTATATTAAACTACCATGTTACATAATATCATTATATTTCACATTTATTCCATACGACATAACACACTGTTATAGGAAAGTTATTACACTGTCGCCCATAAAGTTGTAATAAAATATATTTGACCTTCTAATGAAGTGATTGTGACAGTGTGATTTGTTCTTGATAGATGAAGTGAATATCTTCTCAAAACTTTATTGATCATTCTCATCAGTGTGATTATTGATGTGTATACACAGGAATAAAAAGAGGAATGTGTCTGAAAACAAAACTATTCCATTACAGCAGATGGTATCTCACATACACTATGTTCTTTTTTCATACACCCTGTATTTCAGTCTGTGTGTAATTTTATTTTTTATCAGTTTGTTGTCATTGCAATATTAAATATAAAGGTTATAAAATATTAATAATAAAATAACAAACTGTGTGTGTGTGTGTGTGTGTGTTACACGTACAGACACAAAGACCTACACTCAGGATGGAGTGTGTCTCACAGAGTCAGGTCTGTCTCACCTGCAGTCTCTGGTTGAACCGCTGACGTCACCGCGCAGGTATCGCAGGTAAACTGCTGCTTTCTTCTTCTCTGGATGTTCTGGACGTTCTCCAGGTTCTCCAGGTCTTCTGTGTGGGTGGAGCCGAGTCATCACACTGATCAGCTGTTTCCTGTTCTCATCCTGCCTGCAGGTGTAAACCCAAACTGAAGCTAAGGATCATCAACCAGAACAGTGTGTCTGTCCTGCAGACCCCACCTGACCCTGACCTTCCCACTGAGCAGGACCATCACAGAGGTCAGAGGTCACAGACATAAAGCACATGCACAAAGCACCAGATTTGTAAACAGAAATATGGTGTTCGTGTTGTGAAGCAGTCCTCCAGGATGCCTGTATGTGTATGACCATCCAGTGTAACACAGGAAAAACATCATACATCTCTGTTCTCCAGGTGACGTGGAGTGTGAGATGAAATCTGACTCCAGCCCTGAGCGAGACCACACCCACGGCGATGATGTCACCAAGGAGCCTGAAGTTACCGACGGCAACAAGAAAAGGAAGAGGAAACCCTACAGGCCAGGTGAGAAGGGTGTGGACTGTGGTCAGGTGAATACTGAACCAGTTAGAACCAGACTACAGGCAGCAGTTAGTTCAGCTCAGCCTCTGCTACCTGTCTCATGTCTCCATCCCCGCCTGTCTCATGTCTCCATCCCCGCCTGTCTCATGTCTCCATCCCCGCCTGTCTCATGTCTCTTTGTGTCTCAGGCATCGGGGGGTTCATGGTGCGTCAGCGTGGTGGGAAGGCAGGTCCGAGCAGAATCAAACTGTGCAGGAAAGATTCAACCGAAACGCTGCTGGGCCGAGACGAAGGTAAGACACCTGCTCCTGTGAACACGCCCCCACCTTCTTTATGAGTTCACACTGACGTCAAAGTATAACAACACAACGGTGTGTGATGGATATGATAACGTCAGACTTAGGAATAGTTTATAGACTAAAGATGAATATTTTTATCGCATGCCTGTCTCATGTATCAGGCCTGTTGGATGCTGACGTTGCCTTGGAGACGGTGCCCCCTTCAGACCAGGCCATGGAGAAGGTGAAGAAGAGGTACAGGAAGAAGAAGACAAAGCTGGAGGAAGCTTTTCCATCTTACCTACAGGTAACACACACACACACGCACTCTCTCTCTCACACACACACAGACATCCACACAGTGAATCCCAGCATTCTGATTGGCTGTCCCTATCCTCTCTCAGGAGGCGTTCTTTGGTCGGGATCTTCTGGACCGGAGCCGGCAGGTGGATAGGAGGGCGGGGCCAGAGCCACCAGCTGGCAGCCAATCAGGAGCAGTAGCAGGTGACATGAAGAGCCCTGTCCCTGGTTTACATGGCCCCTCCCCTTCAGGATCGCTAGTCGATGCCATGACAACCAACAGGAAACAGGGGACACTGCGTGAGCTATTTCTTTGTTTCTTCATTTTTTCATAATCATATCATTTTATCAGCAGATCTTCATCTTTCATTTGTGTTTGAAATTCATTGTGAAACGTGTGTTTTGTTATGATTTTGTGTGTGTGTGTGTGTGTGTGTGTGTGTGTTACCATCTAGCCATGTCAGAAGAAGCTCTAGTGGATCTGTCTGATGTTCTCAACACTGACCCTCACATACTGGCTACAGGACACACAGGTACACTCCCATCATCCCCTCACCACTTGCTCATGCTTCTCTTCTTTCCTTCCTGTTGTGTTACTCTGGGATGTTTATTGAACGAACATGTGACATGAGATCAGGAGTCCAGAGGAGTATTTACCACCAGCAGCTCAGCTCCGGTGACTAATCTCAGCTCACTAACAGTGAGAGACAGTCAACACTCTGTGTCCAGTCTGTAATATAAACATTTAATACAGGCTGCACTGACTCCCTCTATATTCACTTTACCTTCAAATCAAATTTATACTGTGACACAACATCTGCCTTTTGTCTCAAAGTCTTCAGAGATATCACACTGTTCTCCATAAGATGATGACCATGAAGTCTGACTGAAAGCTCGGGAGCTGGGCTGCTAGCTGCTGAGATGACCAGCAGGTCCTCACGTCAGGGAGCACGTTTCCATTATTTTAATAAGCTGACCACGTATTTGAAATCTAAGCAGTTACTGTCTCACCTGAAAAACTGAATGCAAGTTATAAGTATACACACCGTCAGAGTGTCCTGATAAAACAGAGTGAGACCTCTTCAGGTCATTTGGACTGAACTCGTCCTGGTGTGGACGCTGAATGATGGAAAAGCCTGCTGTGGTGACGTGTTACAGAAAGAGTAAGGATGCTGTGTGGTATTTATTGGCTGGTCCACAGCTGATGCTGGAGAACTAAATAATGACACCAATGAAGAAGAGGAGTGTAGTCTCACAGGCTGCAGCACTGACGGAGTTTAAAGCTGAAGGTGCCTGTTCAGGTGATAACTGTGTGTATTTGTTTTCAGGTCAGTTCCAGGTGGAGCGCTCCCCCTCTCCGTTTGGTAAGACTCAGCTAGGAAACCACCTCCTCCCTCTGCTCTTTACCTGCTTTATCTTCCTCCCCCTGCAGAGCTTTGGGGTCTTTTAAACTGGACAGTGCCGGGCTAGCATCCAGCATTTATGCTAAGATAAGCTAGCAATAGAAACAAATGAGATGATGAGAAATAAGACCGGTACCGGTCTGTGAGAAGAAAGAAGAGGGTTTTGGCCTGTTGATATTTGGAGATGTGACACAGACTACTTCTTCTTCTTCTCCTCTTCCTCCTTCTTCTTCTTCTCCTCCAGTTAACACCAACTGCTGCTGCTTCTCCTGCAGCTTCCTGCTCACCTGTCTGTGCGTTCATTCGGGATATTACTTAACCCATCCGTTTGTCTGTCTGTTGTTTCTCAGCTGGGCTAGACATCAGCTCCATGGCCGACGACTCGTCTTTGACATCTGAGCCGACAGGAAGTGGTGGGCGTGGCCAGAGGGCAGTGCAGGAGGAGCCTCTGGATGCCATCTTAAGCCCTGAGCTTGACAAGATGGTCACTGACGGTGAGTTTGAAGTTGACACGTTAGCAGAAAATAACGTGGTCTCGTGCTCGTATCCTGGTCTTTTGTTGTTGTGCACGTGAAAGATTCTGAACATAAGATTAATAAACTAACACAATTAATTTTACTGTTTCATCTCATGTAAAATAAGAAATTAAAGAGCTGATTTAAAAAGAATCCATGTATAACGGACATTACAGCACCTTAGACTCCAAAAGAACAACATGTGACTGATCACTGACGTGTTGTTCTGTTTTAGGTGCCATCCTCAGCAAACTCTACAAGATCCCAGGTAAGACTGAGTGCACTCAACTCACCTGGGAAATAAAAAGTCCTCTCCTGATGCACATCAGCAGTAAAGTTTTATCTAATAGCTTCAGTGTCATGGATAGATTAGTTTCTGTATTTCTCTGGTTGTGATGATTTTCCACTCAACAGCCCAATACTGTCTCTGTGTGTCTGTGTGTCTGTGTGTCTGTGTGTCTGTGTGTTTGTGTGTCTGTGTGTCTGTGTGTTTGTGTGTGTGTGTTTGTGTGTGTGTGCGTGCGTGTGTGTGCACAGAGCTGGAGGGGAAGGATGTGGAGGAGGTGTTCACTGCTGTTCTCAGTCCAGACAGCAGCAGCCAGCCAGAGCAGAACCGACACACACACACTGCTGCTGGGAGCAAGACACACACACAGGACACAGGTACACACACACACACACACACACACAGACACAGGCAGGCATCTGAAAACCCAAACTAAAATGAGAGAGAAGAGAGAGAAGCTTTTTTATTATTTTAGGTGAACTTGCCCTTTAAAGTGCTGGTCAGCTGTTAGTGTAGACACTTAGCTGCTTGACAGAAGGAAGCTGGTGAAGTGATGATCATAACATAATGACTGCTGGTCAACAGAGGTCAGAGTTCATCCTGGTTCAGTGTCTGCAAACATCTGTAAAAGAACTGAGCTGCATTAAAACACAGTGATCACACAGAGCAGGAGGAGACTGAACATCTCCCTCCATCTCTTCTCTCTCTTTAACTACTAACCACAACAGAAACAACACAAGTGCATTTGAAAACTGATCGTAGGTCAGCTGTGCAGAGACTCGCTCTGTTTGAAATTGAATATTCATCTTAATCTGTTGAGACGTGATGTAAATTCTGATTCAGGTGAGGCGATGTCTTCAGAGGATGTGTTTTTTTGTGAACTGGAGAGTTTTCAGAATAAATAATTGATCAGATGGATCGATTATTCGATCTCTCTGTCTCTGAGCAGCCGGTGCGTTTCCACGTCTGCCGCTGATGAACGGCCTGATGGGAGCCGCTCCTCACTTTCCTAATGCTCCCATGATGCCCAGCGATGTCCAGGGTCCAGCAGGTTTTAGGATGCCCCCTCCTGAGGTTCCTGCCCCAGCTCCGCTCCCTGGCCCCGGGCTGGCCTCGGCCAATCAGGTGCCAGCAGGAGAGGGCGAGCAGGATGTGTTGTCGACGGCTCAGAGGGGCATGCTGAAGTGGGAGAAAGAAGAAACGCTGGGAGAGCTGGCCACCGTCGCACCGGTCCTCTACTGTAACACCAACTTCCCCCGGCTGAGAGAGCAGTATCCTGGTACACACACACACACACACACACACACACACACACACACACACACACACACACACACACACAGCAGCCAACAACACAGCTGCAACTAAAAAAATCTCACGTCTTTCAGAAGTTACCCACTGACAGATTTGGTGTTAGGTTGTGACCTCTGCTTTACTGTGTGTGTGTGTGTGTGTGTGTGTGTGTCAGACTGGTCCACCAGAGTGAAGCAGATTGCCAAACTGTGGAGGAAAGCCAGCTCTCAGGACAGAGCGCCCTACGTGGTGAGTGTGTAGAGCTGCACGTCATCATCGACTTTGTCTCTCAGTTTTTGATTATAGCCTGGTTAATTTATTTAACAACAGATAATAATTAATATACTCTCTGGATCACGTAAGTTGAGCCTTGAGTTTCATCGACCTGCTGAGGAAGGGCAGTGTGCCGGGCGACACCAGGACATCAGAGCTCATGGCGTCTCCAGTGTTTGAATCTGTGTCAGTAAGGTGTTTTCTCATTGGCAGCAAAAAGCTCGGGATAACCGTGCAGCTCAGCGCATCAACAAGGTGCAGCTGTCCAACGACCCGCTCAAACGCCACCCGCCCTCGCAGCAGCAGCAGCAGCCGCCACCGCCGCTGCCTTCGGGGCCATATGACCCTGTTTCCATGGAGACAGAGGTGGCATTCAAGGATCCACTGAGGCCCAAAGAGTCAGAGCAGGAGCAGGAGTGGAAGTTCAGACAGGTGAGCAGAGTTTCAGTGTGTGTGTCTTAAACATATCATCCCTGTTGAGTAGAACCAGAGAGAAATCAACACCAGACTCCAGTCAGAAACTGCAGGATTTAAACAAAACTCGACAATGTTAATCTGAAATGATCCAGAGTATATTCAGAAATAATCAGACAACAAAGCTGCAGATGCACAGTCTTTGGACAATCTTCAGATAAAACACAGGATCTACAGTCAGTTTTGTTAATGCAGCCCAGAATCGGAGGGTTTCACACTATTAAAAAAACTGTAACTGTAACGAGGTAAAGTTGAGATACTGGGCTGTATCAGCACAACTGACTTGACTTCACAGTATAACTTTCCTCAGATCCAATAAATGCGTCTTTCGCCTGCAGTTCTGTTACTGCGGCAGGATGATGTTGGTTTCCTGCTCTGAATAGTAACCATGGTAACCATCATGCATGTCAGGGGGATACAGAGACAGGCGGGAGATGGACGAGTGGGTGATGGGGGTCAGATGCCTTTTACAGTGGTATAAAGAGTATGCAGAGCTCATGTCATTGTGATGAAGCTGATGAGTGTGATGAAGATGATGAGTGCGATGTGATATGCATGTCTGTTGAGCCTCACTCACTCCAACTAATGTCTCTGATGTAATTGTCATTGAAAAGGGAGAGGTAAAAGACAGATGGGGAGCCGGTAAGAAGAGGCAGGAAAATCTCCCCCAAAGCAAAGCCCTAAAATCACCAACAGATAAAGATTGTCCCTACCAGGCATCTGTAGCAGGAGGTGGCAAAGAGGCTCTGGTAAGATCTCAAGGCGAACCTGTTCGAAGCAGACTTCCTGGCTCCATGACCCTCTGAAATCCTCTTCCTGTCCTGGGTCAGTGTTGAGCTGGTCCATGAACACTTTAGTTTTCACTCTTAGTACCTGGACAGTCTACACCTCGTTCACACCCTGAATACACACTGTTCACACTCAGTCTCAGTCTCCATGGCTCTACTCAGTTTAGAGCCATGGAAAATGACATGGACGTTTTTATTGTAAGTATTATTTATTAATCTATAAAACAGAAAACTGAATTGATAATGAACATGGATGAACATTTTTCTGGGAGACTTCACACTTAAAATATTTTTGTATCAGTTGCTTGGATTAAGCTGCACAGAAGGAAGAGGAGAAGGAAGAAAAAAGCAGCTGCAAACAGAAGCACAGTCAATTTAGATAACAGTGAAAACCTTACTGGCCTCCAGGACAGAGACCGTGACGACTGGACGTGTTAAACTCTGACCGAGCTGACACAGACTCAAACCAAAGAGGGTTTCAGACACATGGACCGGGACCAGTCACAGTCATCATCTCTGGGCCAAAGTAACGTTTATGTTTGAAAGTTTTGATCTGACCACATGGAATCAACACATTCCTGACAAAAACAGACGTCGTAGTTTAAGTGGAGTTGACCCAGAGTCGGTGTCTGTGGTGTCAGTCTGTTTCAGAACTGACTGATTTTATTCTGAAGGGAACCGCTCTGAATGTTGGTCTGCTGCCGTCCTTCAGCCTCACACTGATCTGAGAACAGCTCTCAGAGTTCACAGAGTAAACACAGTCCTGGTCTCAGTGTCAGCTGTAAATATCCTGTCTGTTACAGTAGACGTCGGTCGTGTTTACTCGATTATCCAGAAGCGTTTCTGCTGAGTCATACACATGAAGTGGACAGAGACAGTGAAGACAGGGGTTTAAACTGTAAGGGCGGAGCAGAGGGAGGGAGGTGAGGTGAGGTGAGGGTGATGTGCTGTAAAAACAATAAGGAGTCAGTTGGCTGCTGATGGAGTGACTGCAGAGTTCATGGAGGCAGTAAAGGGATGCTGCTTCCAAACTGCTCAGTTCTGTAGTAAGACAAAAGAAAAGTCTTAGATGCGAACACAGACCTGAGACACGTGTCCTCTGTGGATACATCAGATCAAGTATCCTGCAGAGTTTCTGTTGTTTCTGTGTTCTGTGGTGGAGGGATGGTAACAGGGAGAGGTCAGATATCCAGGTCACATTGATTGACCCTGGAATCCAGGCTGAGCAGGAGGAATGACCACTCCACAGCATCTCTGAGCTCATGTTGCCACACAGTGAGGGTTATGGATCAGGGAAAACATCATCAGCCTCCAAAGATGTGATATACGCAGGTGATCAGCTGACATCACTTTAATTTGAGACCAGGATGTGTGGTCTGTGACTGTGTCCCAGTCTGAGAGCAGGACCACAGTCTGGACTGTTGTCCCCTCAGTGTGAGGTCTCTACTGGAGGGTGACAACAGCGTCTTCATTGTGAGCAGGTATCACTGCAGCTGTGAAGAACCAGGGGAGAGACAGACAGGAAAGAGCAGTCAGCAGGGAGGACTAATGATCAGCTCTAACAGACCCCCCACCATCCCAGCCAAGCCAGAACCAGAATCCCAGCAGGATTGAAGTGGTTCTGTCTGCAGCACCTCACACAGTCTGAGTTACTCTCCAGCACATTCAGTATGACATGTTAAATCCTCCTGTGTCATTAATGATGAGTGTTTTAGTCGTGTGCTGTTCATCACCACTGATCCTCCTTAATGACTGAGAGAGAGAGAGAGAGAGAGAGAGAGGGAAAGCCAGCATTACTAGCTGCCATGTCTCCATGTTTAACTCCACATGTAGAGACCAGTCAGCTCACTGACATCTGTCTCTGTCCTCCCGTCCTCCTCCTCCTCTGTCCGTCTTTGTTTGTGTCTTTCTCTCAGCAAATGCGTCAGAAGAGTAAGCAGCTGGCCAAGATGGAGGCCACTCAGAAGCTGGAGCAGGTAAAGAACGAGCAGCGGCAGCAGCAGCTGCTGGCCAATCAGCGCATGGCTGGGCGACTGTCCCCTGAAACCGGCAGCCGCAGCCCCGTCACCCCCACCCAGCAGCCGGCCGCCGGGGGCAGTGCCTCCCCCCTCTGTCACTCAGCATCCAGGGAGGGTCAGTCCAGGCAGCACCTCCTTCTGCAGGGGGGCCAAAGTTCAGGTCTAGCGGACGACGTTTTCCTCAGACCCCAAGCTCCTCCTCCTTCTGGGTTCTCCTCCCTCCCTCACTCCCCTCACTCCTCCTCTCCTCTCCATCAGCCTCCGTCCTCCCCCCAGATGTTCTCCCCGCCCTCCTCTCGCCCGTCCTCGCCCTGGGATCCTTACTGTAAGGTAGCAGGGACTCCTCGCCCCACCTCCTCACAGTCTGGCGGTCCCACAGTCCCACAGCAGCAGCGACACAGTTCCCTCAGTGCCTCCCCGGCCCACGATGCCTTCGGTTCCCCCGCACCCTCCCCCGACTCTAAAACCTCAGATGTATCTAGGGCCCTTGGACCCCAGCCAGGTAAATCCTAGTCTCTCCTTGTTTTCTCCTCCTCGTGACTTCTCCTTGTTTTCTCCTCCTCGTGACTTCTCCTTGTTTTCTCCTCCCAGGACTGCAGCAGAGCAGAGGAGGTATGATGAGCCCCCCCTCTGGCTCAGCCCCTGACCACACAGCCAGACATGCTGGGGTTCGAGTAGCTGAGACCTACCAGAGGAGTCCACATAACAGCGGTAACCTCCGTGCAGCAGTGTCTGAATTGTATGGTCGGGCTGGTGAACTGGTCCAAGGTGGGGTATTTAAAGCCCCCATGCCCCCACACCACCAGCCTCAGCAGGAGATGTTTGGAAGCACTGGAGGAGGAGGAGGAGGAAGGAGGGACCCATCCAGACCCACAGATCTGGGCTTTGCCCTCCCCCAATCACAGGACCCCCCCTTCCCCTCCAGTCCACTGTCAGGCCTTGGCTCCCCCCACTGCAGCCCCTATGCCCAGACACCCGGCACCCCCAGACCTGACTACAACCAGCATGTCACTGACCCCTTCACCCAGCAGTCACCTTTGACCTCCCGCCCGTCTCCTGACCCCTATTCCAACCCTCAGACTCCTGGTACACCACGCCCACACTCAGACCCCACTTACCTCACGACTCCACCTGCACTGCGCCTGGACCAGTACAACCAGCAGTCTGCCAACCGTCGGCCATCCCCCTCCCACCCAACCTTTGACCCCTACACCTCCAACCCGGGGACGCCCTGCCCCTCTGTTGCAGAGCGCTTCCCTCGATCACCTGGGAGTCAGCGGAGTGCCGACCCCTATGCCCAACCCGTTGGTACACCACGACCCTCGCCAGACCCATACATCCAGAAACCCTCCACGCCGCGGCCCCAGAAGGCCCCCGAGAGCTTTACTCCTCAGCCTACAGGATCGGGGTCATCCCCTCTGGCTCCAGGACTGTCTGGAGAGACTGCAGCCTTCACCCCAGCACACCACCAGGTAACAGACCACATAGTGTCCACGCTGTCTGTACTGCAGTTTGTTTCTCATGAGGTGACAGCAGAGTGTAGCTGCCATGCGAGCGTCCCTCAGTTTATGTTTTCCTCTCTTCAGTTGCAGCAGTCTCCAGGAAGACAACAGCAACAACAGGACACAATTTCCAGAACTCCCAGTAGCCATACCCCTAAGCACCCTGGGATGTCAGAGGAGGGCAGTTTCTCTGGTTTGGCCAGTCAAACTCCGGGTCACGACCTCTTCGAGCAGGGTCACATGACACCAGGCCCCTCACAGATAGACAAGACAGCAGCCCATGAAATGGCAGGTCTGGGGGTGGCCTCTTTAGATGGACCAATGAGCATGCTGCCTCAGCCTGGTGACTCCGAGGAGAAGCTGAGACAGGTAGGACAGGTGGTCTCAGCTCTAGTTTCTGATTTCGAGAGGTTTAGGTCTCAGCTGTTTGTTGGGTGCACTCACTTTGTTCTCCATGTGTTCCTGTGCAGCGTCAGCGGCTGCGGCAGCTCATTCTGAGGCAGCAGCAGCAGAAAAGCGTGTTACGGCAGGAGAAAGGTCTCCAGGAACCAGCTTCTGGACCAGCTGCACCCCCTGCTGCTCCACCTGGCCCCGCCTCTGGTTCAGGGACTCCCCGTCACTGGTCTCAGGAGGACTCCTCTGCCTCCACCGCTCCACCAGCAGACCTGTTTGGACGCCCCCCACCTCCCTATCCCGGCACAGTGAGGCCTGGTGGGCCAGCGATAGCTCCGGCTCTGAGGTTTCCGTCAGGTTTCCCAGGGGAGCAGCAGAGGGGCTTTACCCCCTGTGAGGCTCCCTTCCCCAGGCAGAGTCTCCCCAGAGAGCTGACTATCAGAGAACCAGCTGTGAGGTGAGAGGGGTGACAAAACCTGGTCCTGACCTGATATGATGATGTGGTCTGTTGAACTCCTGTCTCCCCTTTTTTAGGTTTGGTGTTCCTACAGGAGCTCCATCAGGTCTCCAGGACTCCTTCCTGCGTCCTCCCCAGGGTTCGGTGCCTGGATCTGGGCTCAGTGTCGTGGAGGGAGTCCCTGTCCAGATGAGGAGGCCGATGCTGGGGGAGTTCACCGGCACCCGACCCCTCACTGCTCCCATCACACACCCACATGTTCCAGGTTGGGAAAGCACCATTGATTAGTTGATTGATTTATTAATCAAAAATCTGTTCAGGTGTTTTAACAAACTGTGAATAAAAAAAAAAAAACAAGTTAAAGTAATTTATCTTTAACACGTCCTGACTGACGTCCCTCTCCTCAGATGTCTCTTTTTACCACCTGATTCTTTAAAGTGAATTTAACTGACAGAGTTTAACTCTGACTGCAGTGTAACGGTGAATGCAGCACTTTCACTGTTTTAGTATTTTGACATCGTGGTGCTGATACTTTAACTGAGGCAGAGGATCTGAATACTTCCCCCAACTAATATTTATTATTTAAAATTTTCTGAAGACACAGTGTCCCCCCTCTCCCCTCTCAGGTGTCCCCCAGCCATACCTCCCACGTTCCCTCCCTATCCAGCAGCACAGCATCATGGGACAGCCATACATTGAGCTTCGGCACCGGGCCCCTGAGAATCGCCTGAGGATTCCCTTCCCTCTGCCCTCTGCTCCGAACCCCGAGGCCCCACTGCTGCTTCCCAGAGACCCCCAGCCATCTGCGGTCAGAGCTGGTCAGGGGGCCAGGATGGGTGAGACGCTTCTGGGCCAGCAGATGGTGATGGCTGGTGGCATGGAGCATCTGAACCAGCAGGACCAGCAGCACCTTGGCCACACAGCAGCTTTGACTCAGAGCAGCGAGTCAGCGCTCCCAGGGGCTGATGGGATAGAGGAGCACCTGGAGGGAGAGGACTCGGCCGTGAAGGATCTGGAGGATGTGGAGGTGAAAGATCTGGTCGACCTGAACCTGAACCTGGACCCTGAAGACGGTACGAACACACGAGTCACATCTTAATACTCAGATTTAGACTCACTGTGACGTTTGCTCTAGCTCCACCCTCAGGATAAACTGTACATGTTCAGCTCGATGAAGAGATGAAATGAACCGGGCTCAGCCTGCTTCCTGTGGAACTCCATGATAAATATGAAATGTCTGACAGCCTGAGCTGCTGACTTCACACAGATATTCAGTAAATTATAAATGTGTGGTCAGTTTAGGATGAGGTGAAATTCAAACTTGGTTTAACTAATGAACAGTTGTCCTTCATCCAGGTAAAGAGGACCTGGATCTGGGTCCTAACGACCTCCACCTCGATGACTTCCTGCTGTCGGGGAAGTTCGACCTGATCGCCTATGCTGACCCTGAGCTCAACCTGGAGGACAAGAAGGACATGTTCAACGAGGAGCTGGACCTGGAGCCGGTGGAGGAAAAGGGGGCGGGGGAGAGGAGGGACGGAGCTGGTGGGTCCAGAAAAACAGATAGCCACATCCTCCAGGTGGGCCATGTTAAACAGGAAGTGAAGACAGAAGCCAGGGACAGCCCCTCTGCAGCCCAGCACCTTACAGCACAACCTGCCACCAGCAGACCCCCTGGACCTCTAGGAGCTTTAGGGACCAAAGCAGCAGGTTCCAGCCAGCCTGGGTCCTCTGTCCTCCTCACTAAGGTGCAACCATCTTTTATTTAGTTATTAGTACTAAACAATAAGAATATTAATTGAAGATGAAGAAGATCTAATGAATAATTCCCTCACACATTTACCTTCCACCTTGCTCCCTCCTTCTGTCCGTCCAGAACCAGGTGGAGGACTCTGGTTCTGGTTCAGGGACCTTGCCAGCTCTCCAGGTCCAGGAACAGGCTCTGTTGTCAGGCATGGCTTCCAGGGTTCACCCCCCTGTGGCTGCAGGTGAACGGATAAAAACTGATGTTTCACCTTGATATTTTTTGAGCTGCTGATCAGCGGACGTTTAACCAGAAATTCTTCTCCTCTTTCCCCCGTCTTCTTGTCTCCTACTGTCTCCTCCTGTCTTCTTGTTTCCTTCTTAGCTCCAGGTCAACAGTCTGTCTTCCAGCAGCAGCAGAGACCCTTTTTACCCTCCCCCTCGGCACGCCTCACCCCCCACCCCCAGGGTCTCCTGGTGTCTCCTCACCCCAGTCTAACTCCTCAGGGTCCTCCTGCCCCGCCTCAACCACAGTCCATTCAACCCCCGCAACCTCGCCTCCTCTTCAACCCCCAGACCCAGCCTCCACACACAGAAACGTCCACCCAGACTCAGGACCAGGTGGAGAACCAGAACAAACTCAGGCCTCTGCTCCTGGAGGAGCAGCCTCTCCTCCTGCAGGACCTCCTGGACCAGGAGCGTCAGGAACAGCAGCAGCAGAAACAGATGCAGGCTCTGATCAGACAGAGGTCCACCTCAGACTCTGTGTTCCCCAACATGGGTAAGACCCAGACCCCTGACAGACCTGGACCCCGACAGACCCTGACAGACCTGGACCCTGACCCCTGTTGACATTTTATTGGTTTCATTTTTTTTTTTTTTTTTTTACTTTGAAATGTATTTTACTGTCGTTCTGTAATGTTTCATGCTTTTAAGTTGAAAAGGCACTTGGTGAACTTTTTCTGTTTGTATTGTGTGTGTGTGTCCAGCAGACTTTGACTCCATCTCTGACCCCATCATGAAGGCTAAGATGGTGGCTCTGAAGGGCATCAACAAGGTGATGAGTCAGGGCAGCCTGGGACTGAACCCCATGGTGGTCGGCAGGTAGGAGCCTGTGAGGGAGCAGACACACACACAGGGCAGAGAAAACGTCTCACATGAGAAGTCATTGGACCAGGTCCTCATGGGGCTGTGGACCGGGACAGGTCAAACACCTAGCTTCAACCAAGACAGACAGTTATCTTGTCCAACTCAACTGAAGCCTCAGATAAACTGTTCATAAACTGTGGACTTTGTCCCCATCACCTTTAATATTTGATGCAAGGACAGACAGAGTGACACTCACTGACAGACTGATGGTCAACTCCACTTTGTTTCTGTGTGTGTCTGTGTGTGTGTGTCAGGTTCCAGCAGACTCCGCCCCCAGGCAACCCCGGTCCAGAGGGGTCTCCTCAGCCTCCACACCTGGTTGGACAGGTGTGTAGAACCATAACATGTCATAATGAGAATAATCAACTTAATCTGACCCGTCCTCTTTAATATGAGACAGGCTGTGAAGGACTCACAGAGTCCACTGTCTCGTTCATTACCTTCCTCTCTGAATCTTCCGAGTTTTGAACGTCTTCTCTTCCTGTCAGGACGGGAAGTTGAACCCTCAGATGGTGCGACCTAGTCCCCCCAGCTTCGGCCCAGGCTTCGTCAGTGAGTATCAGAAATCTGTCAGGTTCATTATTGAGTTTCCAAATAGATGAGAGGTAAGAGGTCGGCCTTCAGAAAGGAAACTGGAAACTGCTCATCTGTGAAGTCAGATATGTAGATGTCTGAATATGTGGTGTTCATAGTTCAGTTTACTGGAAATACAGAAAAACGTTTGGGACTTTTCTTTTGAAAAAAAAAAAAGTTCCTCATGTTCTGAAACGGAAACCTGACCCTCTCAGTGTTCGTCAGTTTTTTCCATCATAACGTGGAAAATACTGAATGATGGGTGAACGGAGCAGGAGCCTGACTCCAGTTCCGTGAACACAGAAATGTGGGAAAATTTTCAGGTGTTAAATTGATCAGATTAACCAAAAACAAATGGTCCAATTTTGTCTGTCTCTCTGTTGTATTTCCATCAGATGTTCTCACTGACAGTGTCCGGACATGTTAAGACATGTTTTAAGTTCTGGTCTCAAATGGGTTTTTCACAAGAAACGTAATCATCTTGTTAAAAATGCTTAAACCTTCCAAATACAGCAGTAACCTTTCTCTGCACCACCGACTCGTGAACCAGATCAAATGAAGGCTGGTGTGTTTTCTGCAGACGAGTCTCAGCGGCGTCAGTATGAGGAGTGGCTGGGGGAGACGCAGCAGCTCCTGCAAATGCAGCAGCGCCTCCTGGAGGACCAGATCGCCACCCACCGCAAGACCAAGAAAGCTCTGTCGGCCAAACAGAGAACTGCCAAGAAGGCCGGCCGAGCTTTTGCTGAGGAGGACGCCGCCCAGCTCCGCTACATCACCGAGCAGCAGGGGACGGTGCAGAAACAGCTGGAGCAGGTACACGAACACACATTCTTAAAGTTTGTGTTCTTAAAAAGAAACACAGTTGAATAAGGTGCTTCTGAGCTCAAAGACAACTGTGACGACTGCGTGACGACTGTGACGACTGTGTGACGACTGCGTGACGACTGCGTGACGACTGCGTGACGACTGCGTGACGACTGCGTGACGACTGCGTGACGACTGCGTGACGACTGC
>JBBMJY010000013.1:355564-366857 GCA_037833715.1 Toxotes lorentzi
AAAGAAACACAGTTGAATAAGGTGCTTCTGAGCTCAAAGACAACTGTGACGACTGCGTGACGACTGTGACGACTGTGACGACTGTGACGACTGCGTGACGACTGCGTGACGACTGCGTGACGACTGCGTGACGACTGCGTGACGACTGTGTGCTGTGTGGGTTGTGTGTTCAGATCCGGAAACAGCAGAAGGATCATGCGGAGCTGATCGAGGACTACAGGACCAAACAGCAGCAGCAGAGGTCTCTGCAGCAGCAGCAGCCACAGCCACCATCTGCTCCCCCCATGATGCCTGCGGGAGTGCCCCCCACTCCACAGACCTTACTCTCTCAGCCCGTGATGTCCATGCAGCCTCACGGGGGCGGTCCGGCTCCGGCCTGCATCCCAAACGTCGCTCCCGGTTGGACCTCAGGAGGCAGGGTTCCAGGGGCAATGGGGCAGAGGATGCCACATCAGCTTCCCTCTCAGATGCCCCCCACCCCGTCTAACGCCCCCCAGGCTTCCCCACATACCCAAACCCCTCCAGTCATTGTGCCCAGCCTCGCTTCTCCAACTGCGGGCTTCAGTACCAGTCCCCGGGGCCCCGCTGGAGGGCCCAACGGAGCATCAGGGGACGGAGCCCCCACACCTCAGGTAACACACCCGGTGTCAACAGAACACTGACACTGGAGATGTTTTACTGTCACCAGGCCTACTGCGGTCAGTGGTACTGCCGACCTCTGACCTCTTAACCCTGACCTTCTGTCCTGCCTGCAGGGCCTTCAGAACACCCCAGAGTAATCCAAAACAGATCCAGAGTCAGACACACACTTCAGATGATAGTACTACTTTCATTATTCAATAATAATCTGCTGCTAATATCTAATGATCCCGGAGTCCAACCAGCAGTCCAAAGCCCACAGAGACAGAGAACAGAACACCTGACTCGCTGGAGAAACTGACACCAGATCAGTTCTCAGAATTGTTGCAGGTTAATTTTCCCGCCTATAAGCTAATGGATCAAACATCTCAGCTCAAGTTGCTGCACAAACATAGAGAGAGTAATTTGTCGAACGTGCATGATGAGGTTTTCAGACATCAGGTCAAAGCAAAGAGTGATTGAACTGTGCATCTTACCTCGTTATCCAGGCATGAGACATTTCACACTGTGGTTAAAGAGTGACGTGTCTGACTCCACCTCTGTCTCCATGACCTGCAGGTGAAGTTTGACGACAACAACCCGTTCAGCGAAGGTTTCCAGGAGAGAGAGCGGAGGGAGAGGCTGAGAGAGCAGCAGGAGAGGCAGAGAGTCCAGCTCATGCAGGAGGTAAAACGCTGCACCGTCATCTCCCAGAGCACGAGAGGAACAAACACAGCCGTTACTCCGTTCTTCCTCTGCCCTCAGGTGGAGCGCCATCGGGCCCTGCAGCAGAGACTAGAGCTGGAGCAGCAAGGCCTGCTGGGAGCCTCTTTGGGTCCTGGGGCCGGAGTCGCAGCCATGCCTCCAGCTGGAGCTCGGGTCGGGCAGATACCTGCACCTGGAGGACCTGTAGGGCCAGCTCCTGCCCCTGGCGGGGATGGCCTCTCACAGATGCCTTTCTTCAGCTCTGAGCTGCCACAGGATTTTCTCCAGTCCCCTCCAGCCTCCAGGCCTCCACCACAGCACCAGGGACAGGTTGGGTTGCCATTCCCCCCACAGTCAGGTGTCCACCAGGGGGTCACAGGACCCCTGCACCCTGGGGCTCACCCAGCTCCAGGTGTGCGGCCTGGTGTCACAGCAGAGCGGGGTAGAGTCCTGCCTGAACATGAACCCCCCGTGGATGTGGCTCCTTCCAACCTCCAGACTAGACCGAGGCTCCCAGGACCCACAGGGTCCTCATCTGCGATAGGCGCTGCTGTAAGGACCACGTCCCATCTTGGGAGTCAGAGTCATCAATTTGGACATGACTCCTCCTCTTCCTCCCCCTTGACTCCCCTCCCCCCCTCCTTCCCCTGCTCCTCCTCTGGAGGCCCCGCCTCCCTTATCCAGCTCTACTCTGACATCATCCCCGATGACAAACCAAAGAAGAAGAGAAGCAGGAAGAGAGACGGAGATGACAGCGTGGGGGCAGGGGGATCCAGGACGCCGCTGTCCTCCCACTCTGATGACATCACAGCCCCGCTCACTCCGGCAGTCTCCGACACTTCCTGCTCTACGCCCACTCGGGGCAGCGTGGACCAATCAGATGCACCATTCCCTGGTCTGGCCCCGTCGTCCGAGTTGGAGAGGCAGCTGTCCGTCAGCTCTGCAGCCCAGCAGAGAGCCTCCGTCCTGGGCATGGAGTGTCAGAGAGGCCTCCTGTCTGCGGCTCGTCTGGAGGTCAAGGTTCGTGCAGTTCAGTAATGCTTTAACAGTATCTGTTGTAGTTGTACTGCTGGAATCCGCCAGCTCACGGTTTTATTTTGTGTCCTTGTCTTCCCTGCAGGAGGAGCAGGAGGAGGGCGGAGCCTGCGGGGGATGTGTGGTGAAGATGGATGAAACTGCGGGTGAGGGATTCTCCTCCCTATCCCCTCTCCATGGGGGAGATAAAGACGGAGATGGAGGGAAGGAGCTCCTCAGACACCTGCTGAAGGACAAGACCTCCCCAGCCACCACGCCGTCACCCACCGGCCAGGCCACGCCCACTGCCCGCCGCCAGCTGACCAATGAGAGCGCCCGGTCTGAAGAGGAGGACAGGGCTGGTTCCTGTAGCAATGTGGTGAGGAGGGGGTTTGCTATTTTAATACTGTTCACGCAGAACAACACAGAAGTAGACATGTATGTTCTGTTGCATGTTAGATGGGAATTTCAAACATGGGATGTGATGTCAGTGAGTTCGTGGCTTCATGGAATCTGAATGGTGGCATGTTCCTCTTTGTTTCCAATGCATCCGACCATGTACTCAGGATTACTGCTGTGTAAATCCAGCTGTTAGACGTCCATGTGGACAGTTTCACAGGGTTAATGTGTTGACCTGTGTCCTCCTCCAGGTGATGATGGACAGTCCAGGCCCAGACCAGCTGGACTCCTCCGGCAGGAAGAAGACTCAGCGCTGTAAGCGACTTTCCCGGCCTGAGAAGGACAGAGCTCCTCCCAAATACAAGAGGAGGAAGAGAGAGGAGGAGGAGAAGACGCTCCACTCCTCCTCCGACGACCCGCTGATGACACACCTCAGACAGGTACACCCACACCACCTGTGATCTCTCTCCTCCATAAATGCACCTTCACTTCCTTCACTGCTTTTCAGAGTGAAACACTCACTTTTCTTTCTGCACAGTGAAATTAAACTCGACGCCCCAGTTATTTTCTCAGTTAATCAAAGATTCATTTTATTTATGTCAGTAAAATTGTCCCAGTCCTTGTTGACATCTTCAGACGTGTAATGCTCAAAGCGACGGAGTCACTGTGACACCAGGACCTGGAATCAGACGATGTTTGGACTCTGAATGGAGAACTCGACTACCTCTTCTCCAGTCTTCAGTATTGTTATTGACAGCTAATGAACTGTATTTATTATGAATTAATTCTGGATTCCTGCCCCCTCTCCCTCAGCTGTCAGTGTTGCCCCTCATGGAGCCGGTGCTGGGGGTGGATCTGAGTCTGTTCCCCCCATACGGCAGCTCGTCTCTGAGCAGAGACTCCAGACTGACAGGCTCCTTTGGGAACGCCTGCCTGGACGGAGTCACCGACTACTACTCCCAGCTCATATACAAGGTACTACTGCAGTAATACTACAGTAATATCACAGTGTTACCTCAGTGCTGCTACACAGACATTTAACTGTCTGCTCTGATTTAACTGAGAAGAATCATTTTTCCATCATTTTACATCTCCCTCTCTCTCTCTCCCTCTCTCTCTCTCTCTCTCTCTCACCCCCGCCCTCAGCAGAATAACCTCAGTAACCCCCCCACACCTCCAGCCTCCCTGCCCCCCACGCCCCCGCCGGTTGCCAGGCAGAAGCTGGTGAACGGCTTTGCCACAACAGAGGAGCTGGCCAGTAAGGACATCACCGAGCAGGAAGGTTAGAGAACAAACTCAGTGCAGCTTCTTTATCAGTGATACTGCTCAACAAGAACTGGTCCAAGGAACCAGATGTGCACATGTTCTGTGCTGACGGGTCAGTGGATCCGTTGTAAATATCACAGGGAGGCAGGAACAGTACAATCAGACACACTCAGGCTGTGACAGCGCTCTTCACCTGGCTGTTCACCTCTTAAAGAGTTTGATAAGTGTCAGAACGTCCGCGCCTGCTGTTCTCAGCCTCAAACACCGGCGGCGACTTGATGCACAGTCATTCTGCAAAACAGCAGAACATTTCTCACCTTTGTTCGTCAGGTGGTCTGATGCTTCTGCTGCTGTCATCACGTAGACAGAGAGAGCGAAGTGAGGAGGACAGAGAATAAAGAGACAGCACCTGAAATCTTCACACAGGACAGAGGACAGAAACAGTGTCCCTGTGCCTCAGTCCATCATCAGCTGAAGCTGAAGATCACAGCGGCTGCAACTACCTCATTTGATACCATCAGCATTATTAATGGTTTATTAGCAAACACTCCATGGTCCAGAGCCCAGGTTGGCTTCATCACACATTTTATTTTGGTTGAATAAACTAAAGCCCAAGAAGTTCGAAACAGAAAATGACTTTTAGCTCAACGGAAAACGTGAAATGAGGAATTGATCACAATTGTATGAGAATCATCAGTTATTCTGACTGTGAGCCAGACCCCTTCACCAGCACCTGGGTCAGGTCCTGCAGCAGCGTCTCCATCTCCTTACTCCATCACATATGTTCAGCTGTCCACATACATTTGGCCATATAGTGTCACATACAAACATGAAATAAAGATAAATAAGATGCAGCAGCTTTTTTTAAAGCGTAACTGTGTTTTTACTTCAGTCAAAGGTGTGCCAGGTCTAAAGCAGAAAGGGGAGGAGCTTCTAGCTTTAAACCACGCTCCTAAGACCGTAGACGTCCCCGCCTCACTGCCGACCCCGCCCCACAACAACCAGGAGGAGCTCAGGTAAACTCCGCCCACTGTCGACACCTCAGGACCTTGTTTCAGTCATGAAACCTGGTTTGACTTTCTTCTGATTCACACAGTAACGTTATTAAACGAATGACATTTAAATTCCCTTTATCAATGTAGAAGAGTCTGTGGGAGCATTTAAACACAGGAACCAGTGAGTGTAGAAACACAAGCAGGTATCAGCCCAGAGTGACGCACACAGGTGCAAAACACTAAGCCTGTTTCTGCATTACATCGAGGCAACATACCAGAGCTCCACAGTGTCAGAGCTTATCATCCAGTTTTTGATTATCTTTAAATAAAACTTTCAGGAGCAGCTTTACACGTCAAACGTTTCAGGAGAAACATGAAACCGTGAATCTTCGTCTTTGTGTCCGTTACCATCAAGAGACAAAAACTGCACCTTTAAGCAGCTGTGAAGGGAGAATCATTGATTTATAAAAACAATATCTTCATGATTTTAAAACTGTAGATGAATTTCTTCTTCTTCTGTTGCTCTGACTCGTCCTTCTTCTTTGTGTGTTTTCCCGCTCAGGGTCCAGGACTCGTCAGAGCGCGACAGCCTGGACGGCTTCGTCCCGTCCTCGTCTCCGGAGAGCGTGGCAGACGAGGAGGTCAGCAGGTACCCTGACCTCTCCTTCATCAAGCTGGAGCCCCCCTCGCTGTGCCCATCGCCTACAATACCCATCCTGCCCTGCGCCTGGGGAAAAGGTCAGTGACCCCCAGTGTGAAAAGGCTTCTGATCTGATCGGTTGTTAAAATGTTTGTTTCCTGCACAGTTAATGATTAAATGATGTTGAAGATAAAACACATTTCTCAATATGTGTGTGTGTGTGTGTGTCTGTGTCCAGGCTCTGCAGTGAAACAGGAAGTGAAGGCGGAGCCTAACCTTCAGGGTCTTCCATCCTGCTCTAACACAGACCTGGTTACCATAGCGATAACCCTGAACCCTGTTGCAGCTCAGGTAATTTTCCATGGTCATAAAAATAAATCTTTTTCTCAATATAATTTTTTTAACTTTTCTCCTGAGAGTCAGACTCGCAGCTTCCTGTTTCCCATCAGTCCCAGTTTTTCCTTTTCCTGTAAAACACAAATATTTTCAGTGACTCATCTTGAGTTCAGTTACATTAAAAGCTGTAAATGAGGAATGTGGTAGCTGAAGTCATGAGTAGCCCCTCCCTTCTGATGACATCACTGTTTCCAGAACGTTGCAGGTGTGATGGCGGCAGTGGCGGAGCTGCTGCGGGTCCCCGTCCCTGTCGACTACCAGCTGAGCCGACCGGCCGGCCCCGAGCGCAGCTCTCTGGCCCTGCTGGCCGGAGTGCGAGTGCCGCTCACACAGGTAAGGAGCCCCGCCCCCACAGGTGATCATCCATCACTACTGTGATGGATGTTGTGTCGTTGTCCTGTTCTGTCTGAGAGAAAAGAAAACCCGGAGTCAAATTCCTTGTTTGTATGAACAAACTTGGCTAAAAAATCAGAATCTGATTCTGCTTGTGTAAACGATGATGATGATGATGTGTGGTGTGTGTGTGCAGGGTTCATCAGGCAGCAGACATCAGAGACCTCCACCTGCAGCAGGAAACACTGGTCTGTACACACACTCCTGTTCTTCCTGTGTTGTTTCTGTTGCCGCCACCCCACAGGTTTGATTGACAAGCGCGTGTGTGTGTGTGTTTCCTCCAGGAGTCAGGATGGACTACATCCAACATGGCTGCTCTGCCGCTGCTGCCAGGCCTCAGTGTTGCAGCTACTGCAAAGTGCTGCTGGGAAACGGAGTCCGCGTCGTCAAAGAGCTCAAACAGGTTGGACTCAGCCGACGACTCAGTGAGAAGGTTACACAGCAGAGACGTCACACAGGAAGTCACTGTTTGTGTGTGTTTCAGGAGGGTCCTTCCAGACCAGGGTCCAGCCTGGTGTTCTGCAGTCCAAACTGCTCTGCTCTCTACACATCTGACCCACAGAGCAGAGCCGCTGGAAACAAGGTGAGAGATCACTGATCATTGGTTATTGATCAGGAAGAGCAGCAGAGAAAAGACGGGTTAAATCAGTGCTGAGCACAGGGCTGAAGGACATGACACCTCTGATTCCTGGGGACACCAAATGACATGACAGCGGTTTATGACATCATAACATCTGTCTCTCGGTCCGTCCTCAGCCTGCCGTCCCGGTCCTGCTGTCTGACTCTGAAGGCCCCCCTCCCAGCAGAGGCCAGCACCAGTACACCAACAACATGTCCTCCATCGCTGTACACTCCCTCCCCCACACTCCCCCCACTCCACCCCCAACCTCCTCCTCCTCCCCAACGCTATCCTTCCCTCCTGCCTCGGCCATCACCATGGAGACCAAGCCACGTATAGACAGCCTGAAGGTGGGTGTGGCCGCTGACTGTATTAATATTGGATCATCTGGGTGATTGATCTGACCATAGACTGATTGATTGATTTCTAGGTGAAGGTGAAGCTGAAGCCTCGCCCCCGCGCAGTCCCCGATGGAGAGGATTTGTCTCGACACGTAAAGAGGATGAAGAGTTCCCGCTGGAGACGCTGGAGCGTTAGCATCAGACTTAGCCGGTAAGCATCACACTTAGCCGGTTAGCATCCGACTTAGCCGGTAAGCATCACACTGAGCTGGTTAGCATTGACCTGTATGTCTCTCTTTTTACCCAGGGGCCCCTGCATCCCTAATGAGGCAGTTGCCATGCCAACGGAGGAGGAAGTGGACGTGCTGTTGAAAAGGTTGGGGGCGTGTCTTCGTCCTGACCCATTACCTAAAGACCAGCGGAGGTGCTGCTTCTGTCACCAGCAGGGAGACGGACAGACGGACGGACCTGCCAGACTGCTGAACCTGGACCTGGACCTGTGGGTGAGTCTTCTGGGCTCGAGTGGGCTCTACTCATGTGTGTCCTAGCCTGTAGTCTGGACCGCAGGGTCTCAGTTGTTAACCTGTTAATCTGTCACTGTCTCAGGTCCACCTGAACTGTGCTCTATGGTCCAGTGAGGTGTATGAGACTCAGGCCGGCGCTCTGATCAACGTGGAACTGGCTCTGAGACGAGGTCTGACTCTGCGCTGCGCTCACTGTCAGCAGACTGGAGCCACAAGCGGCTGCAACCGCCTTCGCTGCACCAACACCTACCACTTCACCTGCGCACTGCAGGCCCACTGCACCTTCTTCAAGGTAACACACTGTAAAGCACTGCAGGGCCTTAAAGGGAGGGACACACCTGGGGAACGCACACACACACACACACATCTGTTCAGCAGACTCCATGACACCGTCTCCGCCCCGTGTCCTCCAGGATAAGACGATGCTCTGTCACCTCCATAAGCCCAGGACGGTTCCTCTCAGTGGGGACAGGTCTTCCAGCGGCTCCCCCTCCTCCACCCCAGGGCAGACCCCTGACCCGGCGGCGATGGTGGCTTCTGACCCGTATGACTCCGAGCTGCGGTGCTTCTCCGTGTTCCGGCGGGTGTATGTGCAGCGGGACGAGGCGCGGCAGATTGCCGCCGTGGTGCAGCGCGGCGAGCGGCAGCACACCTTTCGCGTCGGCAGTCTTCTGTTCCGTGCCGTCGGCAGGCTCCTCCCTCAGCAGATGAAGGCTTTCCACAACGAGACTGCCATCTTCCCCGTCGGTTACCATGCCAACCGCATCTATTGGAGCATGCGCCACAGCAGCAGGTGAACTCCTGCTGACTAACTTGTGTTTTGTGTGTTTGTGGACCTGTGTAAAGAGAGCGACACGTCATCACATGTAACGTGAACACGGTCCCTCCATGTTCACGTTACGTGTGATGACGAAAAATGGTGACGGCTGCTGGAAAGAATCAGTGTTTATATATATGATGTTTAACATGAGCCACACACATGATTGGATAAATGAATGAATGTTTTACTTTGATGGTCTGACACAAAATGGCCTCCCACAGGTGAAACAGGTTGAACAGAGCAGCAGCTCTGACCTGTGATAATAAATGACCGAATTGTGTTCCTCCAGACGCTGTAAGTACATGTGCTGCATCGAGGACCGGGACGGTCAGCCGCTGTTTAAAGTCAAGGTGGTGGAGAAGGGACACGATGACCTCATTTTGACCGGACCAACGCCTAAAGGTAAACGTGTCCAGGTGCAGTGTGACCTGTAAAAACAGGAAATGAAGCCATTAGAGACTCGAGCTACGGCGGTTGGTTTTAAAGGTTCCTGCATGTTCAGTGTCTGGAGCAAGTAACTGAAAGAATAAAGGCTATGGAATATTTACAGTATATAAATAATCTCATTTAATTAAGATAGAATAAAACCAAATAAATGTCTCTGTCCATCAAACAGTCCAGGTAAATCCAGGTAGAACCTCAGTCTCTGACCACAGGATCCAGACCGATGTGGGACAGTAAGTCGTCCAGTACAGTGTTGGAGTGAATGTACTGAGATTTCATCTGTGTCTCTCTGTAGCTGTGTGGGACCAGATACTGGGACCAGTATCACAGATGAGATCCTCCGGTGGGACTCTGAAGCTCTTCCCAGTTTATCTGAAAGGGGAAGATCTGTTTGGTCTGACTACGTCTGCAGTGGCCAGGATCATAGAGTCTGTATGTGAGACACACACACACACACACACACACACACACACACGTTCAGACATGAAATCCAGACTCAGACTGACTGTGTGTGTGTGTGTGTGTGTGTGTGTAGTTACCAGGTGTGGAGGCCTGCGAGCGTTACACCTTCCGTTACGGCAGGAATCCTCTCATGGAGTGGCCTTTGGCCTTCAACCCGTCAGGCTCAGCCCGCTCTGAACCCAAAGCCTGTCAGGCCAAGAGGTAATCTCACTAGAGCCACATCGATTAGTCCATTGATTGATTGATCAGCTGATCAGAGGAAAATGAATCATCTGATCATCAATTAATTAACGTGGACGTAATGTTCTTTGTGATTTTCTGTCATGTCTATCCTGTGCAGTGCTATGTGAAGGTGAACAGGTGAGAGCAGGTGTGTGTGTCGGGGGTGGGTGGGGTGGGGTGGGGGCTCTTCATCACATGAAGTGCACATGTGAACCCTGACCCCACAGGACGGCAGGAAGCAGCTTTGTTGTTGTGTGGGTGGATCGATAAAGTTGATGATGTTCTCGTGTATCTGCGCTATGACACGTTTACCTTCGCGCTCTCTGTCTGCGTCAGACCCTACCTGTTGACCAGCATCGCTTCCAGGTGTCAGGGCTCGGTGGGCTCCATCGTGGGCCTCGTTCCCGGCGTCATCTCTCTGTCTCCGGGGGAGTCTGTGGCCGGAGCTCACCAGGGACGCCACTCCAAGTCGTCCCAGTACCGACGCATGAAGGCAGAGTGGAAGAGCAACGTGTACCTGGCCCGCTCTCGCATCCAGGTGAGACCCCTGGACCACAAGCCTGAACCCAGGACTGCTGGCTGATGGACAGGTCACTGACTGTGTGTGTGTGTGTGTGTGTGTGTGCATGCAGGGTCTGGGTCTGTACGCTGCCAGAGACATCGAGAAATGCACCATGGTCATCGAGTACATCGGCACCATCATCAGGAGTGAAGTGGCCAATCGCAAGGAGAGGCTGTATGAGTCACAGGTAACACACACACGCACAGGTAACACACACACACACACACCCTGTTCAGTACACTCATGTTGTCTTCTGTGTGTGTGTCTGTGTGTGTGTAGAACCGTGGCGTCTACATGTTTCGGATCGACAACGACTACGTGATCGACGCCACCATCACTGGAGGACCTGCCAGGTGAGACCAGCTCAGACCGGTTCAGTTCTTCTTGGTGTTTATTTATTGATCAGTTTTCCAGCTGTGATTGAACGCTCGGCCGTTCTGTGATTGACAGGTACATCAACCACTCATGTGCTCCCAACTGCATCACAGAGGTGGTCACAGTGGAGAAGGAGAACAAGATCATCATCAGCTCCTGCAGACGCATCCAGAGAGGAGAAGAGGTACCACACTGATCCATCAATCGATCGATCAGGCTATCAATCACTCGATCAGTCAGTCTGTCATCGATCAGTCGATTAGTCTGTCATTGATCAGTCAGTCTGTCATCGATCAGTCGATCAGTCTGTCATTGATCAGTCAGTCTGTCATCGATCAGTTGGGCGGGGCA
Organism: Toxotes lorentzi; assembly: GCA_037833715.1. Lineage (NCBI taxonomy): Eukaryota > Metazoa > Chordata > Actinopteri > Toxotidae > Toxotes > Toxotes lorentzi. The sequence goes on from JBBMJY010000013.1 coordinate 366,711, forward strand.
CTGAGTTCAGGATCAGGTTGTTCATCAGGGTCTGGAAGAGGCTGCCTGCAGGTCCTCTGCAGCTCATCTCAGTCCAGGTCTGGACCCACAGGAGGCCTCCACCTGTGAGTCCAGGTCTGGACCCACAGGAGGCCTCCACCTGTGAGT
>JBBMJY010000013.1:379733-393014 GCA_037833715.1 Toxotes lorentzi
CACACACACACACACACACACACACACACACACACACACACACACACACACACACACACACACACAGTACTTTCTGTTCTCTGTTGTTGTGTCTGGGTTTGTTGATGACATTAATCGGAGACGGAGACGGAGACAGACTCAGTCACAGCAGCTGCTGGAGACCAAACACTGAGCTTAAAGAGAGGGAGCTCTGGACTGAGAGTCCTCAGGTGGATTCAGAGACCACTACAGATGAAGGATCTGTTGATCTGTAGCTGCTGTTGGATTTATAGTTGACATGTGGACGGACTCTTTAATCTTCGTGTTGTCTCCACCATCATCAGAAAACACAAACGGACCAATCACGGCTCTTGTCATCTCCTCGTGGCGTCTCTGTGGCCTCGACATGGAGTTGGATTTGTGAGCAGGCGCCGTAGCTGTGATATGAAGACGCAGAAATCCAGTGTTAGACACAACAGTTTTACAAACCGATAACATGTCGGCGTGTTGTGGGATCCTGCTGCCCCCTGCAGGCCAGGAGGATCAGTGTTTATGTCTGAGTGGTGGAAACGACTGCACAAGAAACTAATCTATAAATCTATATCTGTAAAATGAGACGCATCGACACGTGAGATGAGCTGTGTGTGTGTGTGTGTGTGTGTGTGTGTGTGTGTGTGTGTGTGTGTGTGTGTGTTGTATGTTCCTGAATCTGAGTGGTTTTAGATTATTATTAACATTTCTATTATCATCTGCCAGCTGTCACAGAGGACTGACATCCACCATCACTGCTAAATATAGGCTATCACTGTGCTGTGTGTGTGTGTGTGTGTGCATGTGTGTGTGTGTGTGTGTGTGTGTGTGTGTGTGTGTGTGGTGTCTGTGTGTGTGTGCGTGTAGTCAAAGTACAATACGTACTCAGAGACATGGAAACACTCCAGTGAAGTACAGGTACGTCAGGACTGGACTCAGGACCGGACTCAGGACCGGACTCAGGACCGGACTCAGGACTGGATTATGTGTATGTGCAGTGACTCAGTGTTTCCTGCAGAGGGCGATGTTTCCTCACTGACTCTCTCCTCCTCTCCGCTCCTTTTCCTCCTTTCATCACTCCTTTTCCGTCTGTCTTCTTTTTCCTCTTCCTCCCCTCTCATCCCTCTCTCCTCCCAGCCCACAGCCTTTCCTCCCCCCCTGCTCCCCCTGCTCCCCCTCCTCGTCAGGAGGAGGTGAGTGTTTTCCATCTGGAGACGTACCTGACTGAGCCGAGGCGTCCGGAGACCAGGAGGTTGCGATCCTTCTCCTCACCTCCTGACACCGGGCAGGTCTCCTCCCCCTCCTGCTGCCAGCAGCCTCCTCTGGCTCCGCCTCTTCCTGTCGGGAGGCTGGTGAGTGAGGAACTTTTAATGGTCCTCCATGTTTGTTGGCTTGTGTTGTGTTTATGCTGACAGGAACCTGAGAACCTGTGTGCAGGTGGACTGAGGAGAACTGGAGCTGGTCTAAAGGCAAAGGTTGATTTCAAGCCTGGAAGCTGCATGTTACACAACAAACAATAAATAATCACAACATTCGTCAACAGTGTAGAGCAGGACGGAGACGGTGTCTCTGACTGGTCACCTGCCTGCAGCAGACTCTGATCCTGGTTCAGCCCCGACTGGTTTTTCCCTCTGTCCCTCCTTTATTTTCACTGGTTAAAGACAGAGAACAGTTCCTGAGTTAAACATCTGTCTGCTCTGTTCCTCCAGCTGTTCCTCCAGCTGTGCGTCCAGCTGTGCGTCCAGCTGTGAGTCCAGCTGTGCGTCCAGCTGTTCCTCCAGCTGTGCGTCCAGCTGTTCCTCCAGCTGTGAGTCCAGCTGTGCGTCCTGACTGACGCACTAACGTGTTGAGTTCCCGCTCACACACACACAGATCGTCTCCTCTGCAGGATCAACTTTTAAAAGTCAAACTGTCCTTCTGATATCAGAGACAACACTCTGAGGCTCGGCTATGTTCGGCGCTCTTCGGCTGCTTTCGGTCGGAATCGGTACGTCAAGTACGCACGGGCAACAAGAACGGCTCCGGAAACCATTCTTTCAAAATAAGAACTTAAACCACATATTCCAAACAAAATAATCTCACAGAAGTTAGTGCTTGTATTTTATACTGTGAATATTAATCATGAAACCACTTTAGTTCAAAACTCGTTAAAGATTTTTTTCTCTTCACTGATGTGACAGATTCAATGTATAAGCATAAAATGAAATCAGCAGCTGATTTGATGTGACAACGTAAATCCAAGTTTTCTCTTATAACCACTCTGCTGTTTTTAGTGTTTTATTTGTATCTATTTTAAACACAGGACCAAATTAATAATAGAAATATTACAACAATAACCAGGTGAAAAATCAACAATAGTAACAATAAAAAAGAGAAACAAACAGTAGAGGAAAAATGAAAACAAGCAGTTTGTGCCAAGAGACAAAAGGAATAAATTACTGGATAAAAGCCGAAGACAACAAAAAGGGAAAGAGGAGTTAAAGGAAAGGGGTTAAGAATAAATCCAAAAGGAATTAAATTGTTAACATGGTGTAGTTATGAATCAGAAATCAGTTTTCTTGATTTTGATGTAGCAGTTTGCCTCATTCCGTCCTCTCTCATGTCACTGAAGCTTCACTTCAGTCAGTGACATATTAACAAGAATTTCATCCCTGTCACCATTTTTTAATCACACTTTCAGGAGAGCTTTTCTTGTGAAAGCCTCAACCGGAAGCGCAGCCTGTTAGCTCCGTTAGCTTGTTAGCTTCTGCGGCTCCGGTGGTCGCGGCTGCAGTTTTACCCAAAGACCGAGCGGCGCACAGCGGCGATCTGCGCGTACAACGCTACGACGACCATTTACCGGCAGATCAGGTCCCTCCAGCCGGACAGAGACACAAGATGGAGCCGTGAGGATTTTAACCGCTCCCGGTTTAGCATCCCGAGGTCGACATCAGCGGAGAAAAGAGACCTGGCGGCGGGAAAGAGAGAAAAAGATCGTGAATGAACGGCGACTGTCAAGTAGGTGCTAGCTAACGTCGCAGCAGCTCCTTCACAAATCTGCGCTTTTACCACAAAAATCGCTGTGACTTCATCATTTTAACATCCAGGCCGCTGTCACTTCGCTGTCTTAGTGACAACAAGTGACTCTATTAATCGGCTGCTGTCGCATCACGGTGCGCATTAATAACACGGGACGTGATAACCTCAGTAAATGATCCCTTACACCAGAGCTCATACGAAAACAGCGCAAATCACTTAAAACGCCTCCCGAACTGCGCCAGCAGCCGCTCAGTTCAGGCCGCTCACAGATCTGCTCCAGACCTTTAATAATGCACAGTTTTCATACAGGACTTCAAGACCGATTCAGCTCAGCTTCATCTGTGACATATGAAGCATCGTGTTTTGTCTCCTGTAGAAACGAGCTGATCTCTAAACCACATCAGACTCTGATCTGAAGTGTTGTCAGATCACATTGTTGAACATGGGCCGTCTGTTCTGGTTCTGGCTCCCGTGAAAACTGGATGGCATGGTGAGAAGGTCTGTCCCAGTGTCGGGCGACGCTGATGTCTGTTCTTCCACACCAGACTGGGAAAACCATTTCTTTATGGAGCTGACTTTGTGACAGAAGTGGACAAAGGTGTATACATACTTTTGGCCACAGACCGTATCAGACCTCCCTCTGTTACAGACCGAATCCCGTTTGTATGTTCAGCAGGAGAGAGTGGAAAACAGTGTTGAGAGATTTCCTTCAAATTTAGAGAAAAGTGAGTGGAGTTTGGTGGAAAGATTTTGTGTAGTTTTGAGTGTTGAATATTTTTGTGTGTTCTTTTGAACTGCTGCTCTCACCTGAATGAAAATATCCTGCCACACACATCACATGATGCTCCATCCCCACGTGTGTTTTGAAGCCACAGATTAAAACTTTATGAACATTTTCGACTATTAAAGAACGGGTTGAATGAATGAAAGTCTAAAGAGCAGCCTGACTGACAGGTGGTCCCGTGTTGTTGTCAGCAGGTGGAGGTCGCAGACGGTATGTCGGAGCAGCCGGACCCTGATGATCCTGGTAAGACTCAAATCTGCTGATGAACATTTCCTCGCTGTTTCAGAGATGTTCCTCTTCGCTCAGTCGTTTTCCTCCCAGGATACTTTGCAGCAGAGGATCAACACCTGTCAGACTGTGACAGCCAGATGCTGAGCAACCAGCCATCAGCTGTTCTGTTGTCATGGCAACAGACAGCTTAGTGCTCAGCTGGTCAGTGCTGAAGTCACCATGGCAACCAGCCCATAGAGATTAGGCAATGACCAACACACACACATTGTTGTTAATACTATTATGATAATCTGAAGGGCGAGCGAGCTTCACTGCCACTGTTTGGTCTCACTTTCTCTCCTTGACTCAGCAGTTTTCAGGTCTGAACTCACAGGAAGTGATGTCGCTCTGGACAGTACCGAGGACTGGTTTTAAACTGGGACCAGTTCCTGACAGTTCAGAGTCGTTACATACCAGTCGGTGCTGTTGGTATGTGAACCTCGGCTTTGGGTCCTGATCTATTTTGGATCCAGTTTCCTGTCGGCAAAATACCGGGACTCAAACTCTGACACTAACGGCAACAACAGCTCCTGATGCTGCCACTGGTCTTCTGGACTGACCTGAGATCAGTCTGTGACCTGGAGTTATTCATTAATAACTGATGATAGATTCAGGGATTCATGAGGATTCAAATCTAAATGTTTTACCGTCATTCATTCATTCATTCATGGTTCAGGTTGGTCAGTTTGTCTCTGTCCTAACGAGTGAACGAGCTCCAGATTAAAACCATGTGATTTGTGTTTCATTGATCTGATTGGTCAAAGTAACCTGTCACTTCAGTGTTTCCCTCTGAAATCTGCTGACGAAGCATAAAGCAGCAGAAAATGGAAGAACTTAAATCAGGTGTCGTCGCAGCTGAAAAAACACCAGAAGAAGAAGAGGAAGAAGAGGAAGAGGAAGTTTGGCTCCTCTTCACTGTTTCCTGTGTTTCCTGTCCTGTCTCTGCAGCGTCGGAGGAGTCGGAGAGAGACATCTACATGCGCTTCATGAAGTGTCACAAATGTTACGACATCATCCCCACCAGCTCCAAACTGGTGGTGTTCGACACCACGCTGCAGGTGAGAGGCCGCCAGGCGACGCCCACACACCTCCACAGTCTCCGTCAACCTCATTACTGTTATTCCACTGACTGGACAGCTCACTGCTGCAGCTCCAGATCATCATCATCATCGTCATCATCATCATTATCACTATTATCATTATTGTTATTGTTATTATTATCATCATCATCCAGGTGAAGAAAGCGTTCTTTGCTCTGGTGGCAAATGGAGTGAGAGCTGCTCCACTGTGGGAGAGCAAGAAGCAGAGCTTCGTAGGTAAGACTGTGTGTGTGTGTGTGTGTGTGTGTGTCGCTGTGGAGGATGAGGATGACACACACACACACTTTGCATCTCTCTGTATTTAACTCTTTACTTCCTGTGCAGGTCATTGATCTCTGTGTTTTTCAGGAATGTTAACCATCACAGATTTCATCAACATCCTGACCAGATACTACAAATCCCCCATGGTAACACATACACACACACACACACACACACAGTGGTATCTGTCTAACACACTGTAGTGAAGAGAAAATAGTGAACGTTGAAACACAGATTTAATTTGAATCCTCATCTTTCCAAAATGTCCACGGGAAAAAAACAACAGCTCGAAACTGTTTAACGAGGTCAGAGCATCTTTAACGGACCAACCAACCAGCTGAGTTACACCTGTTCACCTGTTCACCTCTGACATGTCAGCAGACCAGTAGTTTGAGTTTCAGACAGACAGGCAGACAGACGACCTGCAGACTGAGCGACAGTCAGCTGACGAGTGTCTCTGTCTCTGTCAGGTCCAGATCTACGAGCTGGAGGAGCATAAAATCGAGACGTGGAGAGGTGAAAACTCTTGAACTCTGTGGATCAGTGTGGTTTGTGTATTTGTTGGAGTTTCACAATAATAACACATGTTGATGTTGACAGAGCTGTACCTGCAGGAGACCTTCAAACCCCTGGTCCACATCTCACCTGACGCCAGGTACCCGTGTGTGTGTGTGTGTGTGTGTGTGTGTGTGTGTGTGTGTGTGTGTGTGTGTGTGTGTGTGTGCTCGGAGTTATTTTCATACTGGGACTGTTCAGGAATCAGAGTCACAGTCACTGAATAATTTATCAAGTGCTGAAAATACACTGAGAGAGAGGAGAGGAAAGAAGGAGAGAGTATTCATGAAGTCTTTCTCTGTCCTTCATACCCCCCCCACCACCCACCTCCTCCCTCCCCCAGCATATTTGAAGCTGTGTACTCTCTGATAAAGAATAAGATCCATCGTCTTCCTGTCATCGACCCGGTCAGCGGGAACGCTCTCTACATCCTGACACACAAGAGGATCCTCAAGTTCCTGCAGCTCTTTGTGAGTCGGGGGGGGGCAAAAACCCATGGGGGGTCCTGATCTCCAGGTTGGGAACCACAGTTCTAGGTTCTGACCAGGTCCAGTTTGTAGTGTAGGCTGAATGCTGTGGGGTCAGATTTCCTTCCTGCTGTGTCTCAGTTCGTCCTGCACATTATCTGTAAACTGAAACTTGCTGCCCCCTGGTGGACAGAGGCTCATTAACACCTGTTGATCCTAGAGAATGGAAACAGTGTGATCACCTGTCACTGTCATTGATCATTGTGACTGAGATCAGTAAACCTTGTGTGTGTGTGTGTCAGGTGTGTGAGATGCCCATGCCGGCCTTCATGAAGCAGACTCTGGAGGAGCTCGGTGTGGGGACGTACGCTAACATCGCCTACATCCACCCCGACACGCCGCTTATCACCGCGCTGTCTGTCTTCACGCACCGCCGCGTCTCCGCCCTGCCCGTCGTCGATCACCACGGTAACTGTCAGAAACAGCACAGCCACAGGTCGGCTGCTCTGTGAAGTCTGCAGGGTTTAAACAGGCTGTGGTTCTGTGTCTGCAGGTAAAGTGGTGGATATCTACTCCAAGTTTGACGTCATTGTGAGTAAACCCGTGCTCTGGTAACGCCACAGTCATGATTAGAGGTGTGTTTACTGAGGGGAGACGCACACGAAACCTGAGTGTGATGTGTGTGAACAGAACCTGGCAGCAGAGAAGACCTACAACAACCTGGACGTGACGGTCACTCAGGCCCTCAGGCACAGATCCCAGTACTTTGAAGGAGTCATGAAGTGCAACAAACTGGAAACACTGGAGACCATCGTGGACCGCATCGTGAAGGCTGAGGTACCGCACACACACACACACACAGATTACCCTGACTCTGACGGCTGCGCCTGGTTAAATGAAAACCCAGGTGAGCAGGACTGTGTCAATCAGTCAATCAGTCAGTCAATCAGTCAGTCAGTCAATCAGTCAGCACCTCTCGTACAGGTCAAAGGCTTCAGGTGCTTTACAGAACAAACCAATAAGAAAGAAACTATTTAAAACCAAATAAGATCAAACAGATCAAAGATGATGAAATAAAATTTTAAAACATGAAAACAACAAAATAAATGATTTAATTGAATATTCCAATCAAACGTTTGCAGATCAACAGTACCAGAGGACCTGAGGGTCCTGGTTCAAAGGTTAGGAACATGCTCTGAGTTCAGGTGATCCACAAACGATCTGATGATCACATGACAACTGGATCGCCACGGTAACACACGGGGGGCGGGGGGCTAACAAGCGTGTGTGTGTGTGTGCAGGTTCACAGGCTGGTAGTTGTTGATGAGGAGTCTCATATCGTCGGCATCGTCTCTCTGTCCGACATCCTGCAGGCGCTCGTATTAACCCCCGCAGGTACACAGATACACACACACACACACACACACGATTGTCGAACGTCGGCTCCTTCAGTCCTTCTGCTGTTTCGGTATTTTTAAAATGAATCTGAATGAATGAATGAATAAAATGTTTTTAGCGGAGCAGACAGTGTGAATGACATCAGGTGGAAACAAACCCGACTCAGACGTTCATAAATTGATCGATGGACTGTTTGTTAAAGCGTCGTGACAGAGACAAAACAATCAGACCAAACTCATTCTGTTTGCAGGTTTGGGGAGGAAGGAGTCTCTCCCCTCTCAGCACACAGCTTTGGACTCAACAGGACCAGAGACAGAATGTAAAGCTGGACTGAACCAGGACCAGGACCGAGAACATGTTCGGTGCCAGGCGCTGGAGCTTTGTACAGAGACAGTGACAGAGACAGAAATCAAACCTAAACCAGATCAAGACCAGGAGCCAGGCAAAGGAACAGAGACAGAGACAGACTGCAGGGACACTGACACTGCAGAGACCTGCCAACAGGGGGAGACAGAGGGGGAGGGGGAGACAGCAGAGACAGAGACAGACAATGGAGAGAAGGAGGAAGAGGAGACTGGTGACGGGCTGAGAGAAGAGGAGGATGGGACAAAGGGAGAGGAAGGAGGGAAAGTGGGGGAGGAAGAGGAGACTCCTGAAGGAGTGATGGAGGAGAAGGAGGAGGATGGGACAAAGGGGGAGGAAGGAGGGAAAATGGGGGAGGAAGAGGAGAGTGCTGAAGGAGTGATAGAGGAGGAGGAGGATGGGACAAAGGGAGAGGAAGGAGGGAAAGTGGGGGAGGAAGAGGAGACTGCTGAAGGAGTGATGGAGGAGAAGGAGGAGGATGGGACAAAGGGAGAGGAAGGAGGAAAAGTGGGGGAGGAAGAGAGGGAAGAGGAGGAAGAGAAGGAGGAGATGAAAGATGGAGGAGATGATGAAGGAGAGGAGGATGGGGAGGGGGAGGCGGCATGACATCCTCACCCGGCATCTCTCTAGACTTTGTGGCGACTCCAGTCGAGCCGCTCACCACAGAAGAAGAAGAGGAACTGGGAGGCTGACGTGTGATTGGCTGGGAGGCTCTGAGAGTCTGCTTTTCATTGGCTGATGTGTGCTGGAGCCAATCAGATCTCTGATGGCCTCTCAGAGGATCAGTTCAGAGGAAAAGCTGCAGCTGCTTCGGATGTGAAACAGTTTGATCGTCTCAGGACGAATAATCATAAAGATCATCACCTCAAATGTCACATCAGTGTCTAGAACACAGGTAAATTCCTACCTGACCTGGTTTTAGGAGGCCTGAAATCCAGGGGTGTGGACACGTGGTCCTGGGTTTCAGATTTTAGTCTCACGAACCAAACTCAGAGACAGAAATCTGGAAAGGTTCAGCGTTTTCAGAGTAAAGCCCTGTAAAAACATTTCTAACATATGATCACTTTCTATCTTATTGGACTGACGCGTCTTCACGGTAATCTCTTTGTGACATCATAAAGGGGCGGGTCCATGGAGCTGTCGTCAGTGCCTTTCATCTTAGCTGCGGTTTCTGATTGATGGAGAGAGAGTTTCAAATCAATAAATCCTTATTGTCATAGTTTTAATTCCAGATGTGTCTGAATCTGTTAATCTGCTGTATCTGAGATTAGATTGATCCTGATGTAAATCTTTAAAACCACTCTGTACAAAGATAGATTTTATTGATCAGTTACTGTATTTATTGATTCTGGTTGTGTTCAGAGATGGATTGAGATCAGACCAATGACAGGTCAGATTTAATGTCACTGTCAGACTGAACCTGATCACCTCCCGAACCTTTGTCTCCTACAACTCCGCCTTCTACAAACCTTTACTTCAGTGTGCCCATGGGGACTCTGGGAAATGTAGTACATGGACGTAGAGGTGCAGGTGCAGGTCCTGCTGAACATCCAGCCTCCAGATGGACCGTGATGCCTTCACTGTCATCACGTCAAGTCTGCAGAAGGAGTGACGTGTTTCCATGGAGATGAACTGAGTCCTGAGGAATGCTTTATTCTGACAGTCTCGTCCTGTTTTTATAAATGTACTGTTCACGTTGCTGTTGGTAAAACGATGAATAAAACATCTTGATGATTTTTCTTTTATACGTCATGTTTTGGTTTCATTTTCATCCGGACTCACCTGAGCTGCTGCTTGATGGCTGATGCTCAGTACCTGGGCTCTGACCCTTCATTCATTTACAACATTACAGGATTAATCATCTACAACTTAACCAGGAGCTTAAAATGAACACAAACCTATTCTACTACTACCAGTACTGCTGCTGCTGCAGTAACAGGAGGAACAGCACAGTACATCTGCAAAACACACATACGATGGTGAAGAGGCGCAGCCTTCATGCTTTACACCAGGTTCATTCTGCTTTTAATGGAATGAACCAAGTGACGGCTGAATACTTTCACCTTTGTAGTTTTCTCTGTGTACCTGCATCACCTGGTCACAGTAACTCCTCCCCTCTCCATTTGCTGGACATGACGTGGTTCAGAAACACGCTCCTGTCTGCACTGGGCAGATTTTTCTGTTGTAATGGTGAAAAACTTGAGTGTCCTCAACATGTGAACGTCCTCTTCCTGATTCCAACAAAGTTCATGCAGAGGTTAAAGGGAGACTTCAACAAGTGACTTCTTCTCTGAGTGACATGCAGATAGTTTGTGTTTTAACTGAACATGTGAATCCTCTGAATGTTTCCTCCTATCAGAGCAGCAGACAGAGCTCAGTCTACAACAGATCGATGCGTTGTCCACATTTGTTTAGATGAAATATTTTTTATTGATTACACAAATCATTTTCTAAAACTTTTTCACTGTGGAGTGTTTGAGACACAAAACGGCTTAGAATTCACACACATATTTAATATGTAAGACCCTGATAATCAGAAAGGAATGACTGATTATTAAATACATGATGTAGATTTATTCCAACCTAAGAATTTACATATTGTGTATTTGCTGCTGTGCTCTGTATTTTCCAGAGTCAGAGAAAAACCTGAAAGCTTTAAAATGTGTATTTATGGACAGAAGTCTTATTAATATTTGGTGTTGATAAAAACAGTGACTCACAGATGAGACTTGTTTATTATAAACAAAAAATCGTGATGACGCAGTTGTAGAGGAAATAGTTGAAGCTTTTATTGTGAAGGAACTCGACAGGAAGTGTGAGAGTTACTGAAAATGGCGGATCGTTTGTGACGCGGTGTAAGTTTAACGTTTCTTTTCGTAATTATTTGACTGTCAGAGGGTCTGGTTCAGTCTGCTGGTGGACTGTAGGCTCTCAGTAACCTGTCTGACTCCGTCTGTGACACAGAGCCCAAGTTTTACCGGAAAATAAGAGTGTCGGGTCGGTAGCTAACGATGAGCTAACAGTCAGGAAAGTTGGGAGAAAGCTGTCAAATGAAAGTCCCGCTCGCGTTTTGAGCTGGAAGTGACTGTAGAAAGGTGTTTGACTTTAAATGCGGATTATGTGAACGTTTATCTGTGACAGGAGCGGCTGATGGTGGCTGCGTAGATCAAAATGTAAACAAGCTCCATTATCAGCAGGTTTCGTTTCCGCGAACAGGGAGGGGATTTCCAGTAAACTCACAGAGAGAATAGACTGACGTCAGCCCTTCAAAAAAAACGGAAGAGGATTATAGCTCAGAGTAAACAGTCTGAACTCTGACTTTAAACTCAGAATAATACCAAGAATCCACCACGGTGAAGGAGTGCAGGCTTTGACTTGCTATTTATTTCTTCTTATTTCTTTCTTTACAGCACACACACAGAGACATATAAATATATGTGTGTGACGGACTAACTGAACACATTACCATGTAAAGTGGGTACACATTCTTTTTAAAAATCATGAAAAATGATTACAGGTTACAGCTGTTTTTCGTGGCTTGACAACATTTTCTTTAAAAAAAAATTACCTGTAGTAGTAACACAAACTAGTTCTAAGTAGCCCAATACATGGGGGCCTTCCAGGGGTGGTCTGGGCACGTCCTGCTGGGAGGAGACCCGGGACACACTGGAGACATTATACATCTCATCTGGCCTGGGAACGCCCCCGGATAACCAGGAGGAGCTGACAATAACAGTGACCCACAGATGAGACTTGTTTATCATCATCAACAACAAAAATCTTGGCGACTAGAGGAAATAGAGTTGACGCTTTTATTGTGAAGGAATTCGACAGGAAGTGTGAGAGTTACTGAAAATGGCGGATCGTTTGTGACGCGGTGTAAGTTTAACATTTCTTTTCGTAATTATTTGACTGTCAGAGGGTCTGGTTCAGTCTGCTGGTGGACTGTAGGCTCTCAGTAACCTGTCTGACTCCGTCTGTGACACAGAGCCCAAGTTTTACCGGAAAATAAGAGTGTCGGGTCGGTAGCTAACGATGAGCTAACAGTCAGGAAAGTTGGGAGAAAGCTGTCAAATGAAAGTCCCGCTCGCGTTTTGAGCTGGAAGTGACTGTAGAAAGGTGTTTGACTTTAAATGCGGATTATGTGAACGTTTATCTGTGACAGGAGCGGCTGATGGTGGCTGCGTAGATCTGAACACGGAGAGAGACGAAGTCTCGTCTGCTGAAGCAGATAAAGTGTAAACCGGAGAGAAAAGTTCCCTGTGACTCCAGCAGCTACAGAGACAGGAGCAGAAAGGAGGAAATAACGGAGCCACGGGTCTGAACACACGTTTAAGTAAGAGAAGAGGAGACAATCACACACTGAAAGTGAAAGTAAGACGTCAGTCCAGACGCCATTTTAAACTCCGCAGGAGGAGCAGGAAACAGGAAGTGAGCAGGGTGAGAGTTAATATCAGGCCCAGAAATAATGGTTTCTCTCATTAGTGATTCACCTGTTGTTTGTTCCTGTTCAGTCTGTTAAAGTGAATTTTAGAAAAATAACCATCCAGTATAACGTCTCAGAGAGTCAGGGCCCAAGGTGAATTCTTCAGATGTGGTTTCCTGGTTTATTTTCCTGGTTTCTTCTCTCTCACAGCTAAATATGGAACATGAGATGTTTATGTGAAGTCTGAGCAGTTGTTGATTTAAACCACAGTCAAAGTTTGATTTTATGATAGAAAATACACATGGTTTTAATTAAATAGATGAGATGCTGATAACTTCAGAGGTGTAAATCTGACTGAGTTTATTATACTGTGTGTGTGTGTGTGTGTGTGTGTGTGTGTGCGCGCGCGTGCGTGCGTGTGTGTGCAGTGTTACAGATTTAACTTGCAGACCAGAGAAGATGGGTGATTGTGTGGAGGATGAGAACAGAGCACAGTCTCCAGGATACATCTGTCCATCTATGAAGAGTGACTGGTCCAGAGAGTCACCTCCATACTTCAGTAATGAACCTGGACCAGACACAATGTAAGAGACTGTTTCTACTATGGAGACACCTGTTCTTTAAAAACAG
>JBBMJY010000013.1:393114-415828 GCA_037833715.1 Toxotes lorentzi
AATGCCATCCAGAGTAACTATATGATTAGATAAACTGTTTCTGAGGTGTTTAGGACCAAACACAATAACCTCAGTTTGGTCTGAATTCAGAAGAAGAAAGTTACGAGTCATCCAGGCCTTTATGTCTTTAAGACATAGTATGACCTCAAAATGTCATAAAAAATGTCATAGTATAGTAAGGCTTCAATATCGACCCAAAAATGTTTCCTGATTGTCACTGGAGTGTCAAAGAAAAGCAAAATTTAAAACAAGACCAAGCAGAATACTTTGTAAAATGATGTGATAGTATCCATTGTTTATTTCCATTTACAAAAAGATACAATTGAAATAACCCTTGTTTTGTACAGTGATATTAATTTTTTGTGTGTGTGTGTGTGTGTGTGTGTGTGTGTGTGTGTGGTGTTTGTACATTCATTCATACAATAATGACTCTGGCAGAGAAAGAGACAAATACAATAGAGATGAGAGAGACCCACAAACGCACACAGACTTATCTTACATCAGTTGTGAGTACACTCATTGTAATAATGCATTCATTGGTCTCCAACACCAAACTAAACCTGATCCAAACCTGAACCCTAAAACCAGGTCTGAACCCTTAAACAGCCTTTTGAAGGTGTGAGGACCAGACAACATGTCCTCACTGTAAGCTCAGAGTGGTCCTCACAATGATAGAAGCACAAGTGTACACACACACACACACACACACACTTTCCCAGGCAGATCTACAGCTCCATGTCTGGATGCTGAGTTTTCCTCTACAAACCATCACAGTTAGAAAAATGAAATAATTCTTAACAAGGGCATTTTCATCAGTACTGCAGATTAAACATCTACATTACAAAGATCTTCGCTTCACAAAATTAAAATAAGAAAATAAAAATCGCCACTCAAACCTTTGAAGGGCATTACGACGGGATGGACAGTACCTGGAGACGGGGGATTTTATTCCTGTCTGGGCGTATTTCCTACCATCTGTTGACGCACATGTATATTTATATTTTTTAAAAAGACAAAAAACAGCCTTTCCCTCACTTCTTCAGTCCAAATGACACGGTTGGTTTTGTTTTTAACAGCAGTGAAAACTAATTCTCAGCTTGTGGACAATCACACAGAGTCTGTTTTTTTTTAAGCATATTTGTTAAATCAGCTGAACAAGTTTGTCTCTGTGTTTAGCTACAGTGAAAAATAAGGTATATGATTTACATTTCATACCACATCCTCCTTCATCATCATCATCATCCTGGTGGAGAAGGACTGGGTTTTGTAAAGATGGCCACCTCTCAGTTTGACGTCTCTGTTGTCTCCGTGATGTCAATAAAACATAAGGCGTGAAATAGGTTAATTGTTTGAGAAAGTAAATATGAAGAAATGTTCTGCATTCACCAAAGGAAAAGACAGTTAGAGACTTTATCTTCTGATTTTAGGTTTGTCAACTCATAATTCAAATCTCTTTAACAGATATCCATCCTCATCACATCAGATGACACATCATGTGATCAGTTTAAACGCTGCCTGTGATGAGCTATGCACTGTTTACTTGGATGGTGTTGCTATGGAAACAGCTGGTGTTGTCTAATCCTACATTAAGCACTGAGGTTATATTTCACTCCTTCAAGTGAAGGAGGAAAAAACACTGAGCTGAGTCATCATGTCACCATGGTCCATAACTAACTAATAACTTTTATCTCACAGCTACAAGTTTTGAATTTCGTGATTCAGGGATTAATATCACCAAATTATCAGAGCCTGACGAATTAATGGTCTTTTTTTTTTTAAAGATACTGAGTCGTAAATACATCAAAGATACATCTACAATGTTTTTTTCCTTTGTTTGGTGAAGTCAGGCTTTTTTATGTTACAACACAGAGAAGTGAAAATGGAATCACAGCTGTTGTTAATGAACAGAGTGGAGAAGGCAGCAGCACTGACACCTGATGTTAGGAACACGATATCAAAACAGGAGGCCGCCATCTTTACACACCTGGTTTGTTCAAGTTCAAAGAGCAAAGAGTCATGTGATTCCAGCAGAGTCACTGACCACCCCCTCCAACCCAGAGCCCCCCACCTCTTCTACAGAGAATGGAACTAGAAGGTAAATCTGGAGCTGCTAAATATCTATCATCAAATATCAAATATCTCTCATCTCCACTGAGTGTTCTCTTTGGTTTTGAGTCAAAAAGTCTAAATATAAAGAAAAAGAGGCAGGAAGCTCCACAGCAGCTGCTGGGGAGGAAGGTTTCACCAGGTCAAGGGCTCTGTTTTAAATCTTAGTACATGTGGTCAACATCACGTCACACAGGTTTCTGTTCATGTGCAGAATACAGCTGTTTGTCCTGTCAGAGACTAAGGCCCAAGTTTACTAAAAGATGTTCAGAAGAAATGAAGAAGAGCAAACCTCTTGATTTCTCCTTACAGGCACTTGTCAGGCCGAGAAGATGGAAGCATCACTTTCACAGAAAAAACCTCTGAACGGTGACTTTTAATTTTGCCTCAGCTGAAAACCCGGGGAAACGCTGTCCACTGTGTCCTCCCGCTCTTCAGCATCTTTTCACTTTACATGGTAGAAAATAAAACTCATCAGATCCTGTTTCCTGTGATTTAAGTTGTATTCTATGACCAAACTGAAACACTGAGGTCGTCCAGAGTACAGAGGAGAGGCTGAGCGGGAGGACTCAGGCGACGGCGGCTTCCCCTTCACAGTGAAAGCACAGAGGTGCCGCCATGTTGCCGTTTGTTCAGATCTTCACCATCAATTCCTTTATCTCGTTTTATTTCGTCACCATAAGGTTACTAAGGTTATTCCCTAGAGGCTTCGCTATAAATGATGATATGTTAGCCAACTCAATGCTGACAGAACAAGCTAACTGAGTTAACGTAGCTGTACACATAGGGTGAAGCGGAGTTTTGGAGTGGTTACACTGACATGAACTGAGAGCATCTGTATGTTGTGAATCACATTATGAGGGGAAATGTCTGCATTGGCACTTGGGTTGATCAAAGAGCGGCACCTCAGCATCGTTAGCTTACAACACGTTGGTCCCCCGTTTTCATCTCAGTCAGATTCCTCACTGGTTTCACTGTGAATGTAGAAACATTTCCCCCGAACAGTGTGACACGGTCCTGGTTGATGTAAACTACAGATAAAACATTTGTGTGATCCGTGCATGTGACCGTGACCCTGTGCTTCTCCTGAACGACGACGTTGGCTTTGTCTTCGCACCATCACACTGTGTCTGCCCATGTGGCTTTAATGAGGTAATTTGTTCCTGAAAACACCTGCACACACCTGGATCTGAGTCAGTCTCTTGTATCTGTCAGTCAGTCTCGTCTGAGGAGGTTTCGAGTCACATGAAGATCGACCCTGGATATGGAAAACAGATTCATTACGTCAGTGATTGTGTGAAGTGTCAGATTCAGCCAAGAGAAGTTTGGGTTGTTTAACAGATTCTGATGATATTCAGGAAAACTTGACTCTTTTCATTCACAGGAAGGACAGAGAGGAAGTAAAGAAGGGAACCAGAGGAAGAAGAAAAGGCGGCACCAATGATGATCGCCTCAGAGATGAAGTCAAATAAAGGCACAACATTGACGACATCAGGAAACTTCAGTGGTGAGAAAGATGAAGACTCACTGAGATGAAGGGGAAAGGAAACAAGGCAAGGAGGGAGGAGGAGGAGTGAGGAGGTAAGGAAAGAGGAGTCATTCGACGGAACTGGAAGACAAGAGCGACAAAAGGAAACGAAACAAGACAAGGAGATGAGAAGACAAGAAAGGAAAGATGGTAAGAGGGGATGCAGAAAAGAAAGGGAAAATGAGAGGAGGAGACAAAGAGGAAGGAAACAAGGAAAGAGGTGAGGTTAAGCAACAAGGAGACGAGAAGTTAAACGAAGGGGACAAAAGGTGAGGAGGGACGGGGAGAGGATGCTGGAGGAAGTCCAGCCCAGTCCAGGTTGTTTTGTGATATCGGCAGTTCAGATAAGTCTAAAAAAAAAAAACCTTTATTTTTCTAAAGTGTATATTTACAACATGGAGGTTTGAGACTCGCCCTAACCTGGTCACATTCTGTAAAAACATTAACGTCTCTAATCAAAGAGTAAAATCCAAACAAAATAAAAACAAAGAAACGTTCACAATAAAATATTATGTGACTACAAGTTTTCAAAGCAACTAATAAAATATAAAAACAGAACTTCACCACGTAGAAAAGTTTGAGGTATTTCTGGTGTATTGAGGTGATCTGTGGTTCATGAGCTGTATTGTTTTGATGTCTTTTGATTTTTTCTATCTTTCTACTCGTTTATTAGTCAATGTTCTTCTTTTTCACGCGTCGTCGTTCCCGTGGTCGAACGTGCAACGTTTTCCAAACGCCTCCCGCCGCTTCACTAACTTTGTACAGAATAAAAAGGAACATACAGAAATATATTCATCTTTGAGTTTGAATCATCGTCAGCAGCATCGTAGACATTCACTGTTACATGTATGGCATCACAGAAGGAACAAAAAACACAAGGTACAAATAACATCTTAAAAACAACATGGTTCCTTTTTTTCAGTTCTTATCACTTCTTCATTTGTGTTGATGCACAAAGGATGATGTGAGTTTCTGAACTGGACTCTTTGTGGCCGGTTTCACGCCCGGTTTTGGTCCCGGTTGAAGAATAAGAGCAGATTGTAGGAGGTAAGTGAGGAGGAGCCTGATGATCTTTAACCTTTGACCTTTACACTGATGAAAAATTAAAATGGAAACCAGATCATGGTTAAATCTGTCCAGGCACCAACATCACAGCATGAGTGGTGTTTTCTTTTTAATCTTTGAGAAATATCCCAAAGTAAAACCAGCTGACCGGTTTCACCTTCACCCCTCATCAGTGAGCCAAATTTAAAGGATCACGCTGGTGTTTTTGAAAATGACTCCAAACCCACTGTGCTCGTCCGTCTCTTCCTGACACAGAGTGTTTTAACATGTCACAGCTGTTCTGCACTTTGAACAGATTTCTGCTGAGGAGGTCAAAGGTCACAGGTCCTTCACTTAACCTCCCAGTAAAACACAACCAGACTGAACAAATAGGAAACAATCAGCAGGTACAATCTAACATCGTCATTCAAAAAAGCAAACTCATCATCAGCCGTGTTCACACACACTCACACACACACACACACACACACACACACACACACACACACACACACACATACACACACTCGGACCTAAATGCATAAACCGCTCTATGCATCCTGAGGTCTTGCACCTTTTTTCAGGGTAACATGTTTCCCCTTGTTTGTTTGGGCACCTTTCAAATTTACATATTCAGAACAGCCAATAGGCTTTGAGCACCCACAGATAAACTCCTCCCACCACAGTCTTTAATCCACCACACCTGTTGTTGTCCCCGCCCCTTCCTGACTGGCGTCGCATGAAATTGAGCCCCCACCCCCAACCCCTGTAGACCTGGTTACCTGAGTTTTATTTCCGAGCCAACCAAAATGCTGTGGTTGAGCGCAGTCGGCCAATCAAATCTCTGCATGCAAGATGTTAACCAATCCCATCAGAGTCTCTCAGCCTTCAACCTCAAATTAAAACAGCTGAACACAAAAAAGAGAGAAAGAAACCTTCACCTTAAAAACACTGTACAGTCCTTCAGGTTTTTGTTTTTCCAAGTCTTTCCTTCTGACCTCACTTCCTGTTTCCCATCTTTTTGGATACAACCCGTTGGATCCGAAGGTTTGTCATGTGTGAATAGTGGCGTGGTCACAGTCAAAAAATAGAAAAGAAGAAGAGTAGAAGGTAGAAAAACTAAAGTTTAAAAGCTTTGCTGTCGGTGTAACAGTCCTCACGTTCCTACAAGGGTTTTGCAGCATTGTAGTAAAAACCGTCCCAACGGTAGACTGATGGTAGGTGGTTGCTAGGTGACGCAGTTGCAAAGTTGCCAGGTAGGCAGATAAATCCGAATCTGTCGGAGCAGTAGAAGAAGACAGCAGAGGGAGGAATGCACAAGGAAAACCATAAAAAATCTGCAAAAGTAACAAAAATTGTCGCTGAGGTACCTGGAGATAAAAGAGCATTCACTGAGTCGGGACCTGAATGCGTTTCAGTGTTGGGTTTTCCTGTGTGTGTCTGTGGGTGCGTACGCAGGTTTACTTTGTTTTTACAGAAAACACACACTCACTTGGTTTAAAGAAAGACATGAGGAAAACAAACGAGGACGTGTGCTGGTTGTATTCGTCCAAAAGGAAAAGAAAAGGATTTAAAAACACAATCCAGAGATAAAATAGCAGCTGCTTTAACGCCGGGTTTCTGGTTGGTTGTAAAATTCCACTGAGAAAAGATGGCGCGTGTGTGTGTGTGTGTGTGTTTTAGTGTCCTTCGGTCGTTTTCAGAGGAAGTTGAACCGAACATCAGGAAAAAATCACCGGTAACGTCAGGCCTCCAGAAGAGTTTGGTTTTGTTTTGTTAGATTTTTACTTCATCTTCATGTGCTGGACTCTTTGGGTGGCAGGTCCACATTGGTTACCATGGGAACAGGTGCGACCATGGAGACCAGCAGGGCGTGGCGGTCGGAGGTAGGCGAGGTGATGGTGGCGGTGAGGCGGCGGACCTGGGAGATCCTCTCCTCCACGCAGCCGGCCGACAGACGAGCCTCGGCGTCGTGATCCCAGCACTCCTCCACCGTCTCACAGATCTGAGCCAGACCCTGGACACAGGACGGGACGGAGGAAAATGAAAATCTAATCACTGTCTGTCAGACAGGAGCAGTTTGTGACGACGCCTGAACCTGAGAAATGAACTGTGTGTGTGTGTGTGTGTGTGTGTGTGCGCACTCACGCTGTGTTTGAGCCAGAGGTCTTTGAAGGCTGGTCTCATCTTCTTGTGGACGACAGTCTCCTGCAGGTCCTCCAGTGACGGATGCTGCCCGACCTCCTCCTCAAACGGCAGCATGTACTCATCCACGGGACCTGACGCAGCAAAATCAGAACCTGAGCACCTTCACATTTTATCTGAAGAAAAACATTCAACGTTCGAGCTGCTGCTTCATGTGTCGCCCGCACACGATGCTGCAGAATCTGTGCTTTAAAAAGGACCAGGATTAATCAGGGTACATGCTTTTCTATTAAAATACCTGATTCCTGCTAAAGAATCTCCAGACGTGTGTGTGTGTGTGTGTGTGTGTGTGCGTGCGTTACCGTCAGTGGCCTTGCAGCGAGACACCAGCTCCCACAGCACCAGGCCCATGGCGTACATGTCGATTCGAAGGAAGGCGTCTCGTTGGAAGTTGATGGCTCCTTCTAAGACCTCTGGAGCCATGTAACGCCTGGTCCCTACCTGCACGCACACACACACACACACGTTAAACAATGTTCCGAGTTTAGCTGGAGCTTTTCTCCACATCCAGCGCAGTCGGAGCAGCTCACCTGTCCATGTGTCTCTCCAGGTGGTTTCCCCGGCTCGAAGACAACGGCGAGACCAAAGTCACCGATTACTGCTGTGAGGTCTGAACGCAACATGATGTTCTTACTCTTAAAATCCCTGAGACACACACACACACACACACACACACACACACACACACGCACACGCACACGCACACAGACAATTGTACATCAAACCATCAGTGGCTCCATCATGTGGCAAAGCGAAACTGGATGACTGAATCTAGTCTGAGATCTTAGACGTATTAATTCGATCTTAAATAAACAGTAATATAAATGATAAATATAATTTGGTTAAACAGAATCAAAGCTTCATTATCTAAAATTACTGAGAAGAATTTCATTGTCTGAGCAGCAGGTGAAGCTTTGTGACCTTCAACCTTCCTAAACCTTGTGGTTCGGCGGCGGCGGCGGCGGCGTGCTGTGGGGAGGATTTTTTTTGCCCACCTGTGAGCGATGGCTGGTTTGGGTCCCTCTCCTTTCTGTCGCGGGATGTCTTCGTGAAGGTAAGCCAGGCCGCACGCCATCGACTCGGCTATGTGACACAGCTCGGACCAGCTGACCACGTTTCCCTTCAGGAAGTCGCACAGGGAGCCCTGCAGAGACGAGGACAGAGTTTGTTCTGATTCCAAATCACATCAAACCCGTCAAGTCATTTCTGTCTATGACTGAAAATGACGTAAATCCTCTGATCCACTGCAGATCCAGTCTTTACAAACTCATTCTGTCTCATCCCTTCATTCTGAAGTTCAGTAGAGATCAAAAGTTTCTGAAATTATTCTAAAATAATGCAGAATAAAGAACATGGAGTCTGTGTTCTGAAGCGCTGCAGCAACACGACACTAACGACACGAAGCTGTTTCTATAATACGTTTCTAGAAACGAGCAAATCTTCAAACATCAAAGAACAAAACAACAACCGACAACAAGAAAAACGGGATTGTGGTAAATTTAAAGTAAAACTTTATGGACTTAAGGACAGAAAAAACAACTTTATTTGCAGCGCAGGAGAGTTTACGAACCACGTGATCAGTGAGATGACGATGGACCCGTCACCATTTTACTACATTTTAATGCAGCAGGAACTTCCTAAACCTGCAGATGGTGCGTTCAAAGACACTGCTGCACCTGAGACTGGAGTGTTGTCTGCTGAAGGACTCAGGTTCTCTGTCCTTAAACACAGTGAGCTGAGTCTTCACCACCTCACACGTAGTTCTGAGCTGCAGTGATGAGTGTGACAGTCAGTCTCCCCTCCCTCCCTCCTCTTCCTCACCCTCTCGTGGAACTCGGTGATGAGCCACAGTTCGGCCTCCAGGTGACTCCCCCGTTTCTCTGCGCCGATGAACCTCAGGATGTTTTCGTGCCTCATACCTGGCGTGGTGAACATGTCTCTCTCGTTCTGCCACGACTCTTTATTCTGTCAGACGAGGACGAGGAGCAGATGTCAAAAGATTTTCACACATAAACAGAAGCAAACAGCGAGGAAACGTCTCAGTCTGTACCTGGATGGGGAAGATCTTGACGGCCACGTATTCATTCATCATCTGGGCCTTCCAGACGCAGCCGAAGCGCCCCCTAGCCTTTACCTCCAGCAACTGCAGAGGCTTGAGACCCAGCAGGGGGGAAGCAGGAGGAGGACCAGGATCCTGGAGGACACAGAACAGGGGCTTTGATTTCTTGACTAAAATTAAAAATGATGAAGTATGATATCATCTGAAAGTGATGACACAGGACAGCTGCTTCAAACATCATGTACCCAAACAACAGCTTCATAAGTGAATAACATTAAAAAGCCTGATCAATAATCCACTGATCAGGTTATTAAAGAGGATATGATCTGAATAATTCGGCACATTTTTTCTGAATATTCACTTCAAACAAAAACATCCAGGTGTGACAAACTAAAAGTATGGGACAAAAATAAAGATAAAACCAGGAAGAACAGAAACAAAAAATATCTGATTCTTGTTTAAACTTCAGATTATTAAGGACCACCTTAAAATAAATGAAAATCACTGGACGCTCTGTGTGATACAGCTGAACACAGGAGAGCTCCGTCAGCTGTGTCCGGTCTCAGTGACGTTACGTTACAGAACGTCTCCGTGGAACAAGAAGACGTGAAGGAGCCTTCGTACAAAGTGGAATCAAACACCTTCAAATATCTGGGTTTCTCTGTTTTACTTTGCTGTGATTTATAGTTTTTTTTCTTTTCACTGTGACACAAAGATAAACGTTTGAACCTGATGAAAAAAATCTCTAAGCTGTGAGGAAACAGAAACGCTGCAGTTCCAACACACTGTCACCAGAGGGCGCTGTGGCTTCATGTTTTCACTGGGTGAGTGAGAGACACAGAAGGAGGTTTTATTTTTCATTTCTTTGCTTTTTAATTTTTTTTCTTAAAGGACTTTCACAGAAGGTTTTCCTCCCTTGTTTTCTTCCTCCTTCGTTCAGAAAACGATTCAAATCACAGAAACAAACCTCCTCGGCCTCAGACTGCTCGGACAAAGCTGCTCCTAGCACAACAAAGCTACAGTGACACCTATGGACCAAACTGAGTATTGCACACAATGTAAGCTCGGGTCAAACTGAGGTTTAATGTGGGTAAAATTTCAGGTGACGCAACACATCTGTGAGTCCTCAGAAGTTTGTGTGTCTGTGTGCGTCTGTGTGCACCTCAATGATGTCCACGTGTCCATACGGAGGTTTCCGGTGGCGGTACATCCAGACGGCGGTGAGCAGAGCGACAGACAGCACGGTGACAGGCATCAGGCAGTAAATCATCACGTTTAACACGCCGACGCTGGGGGGCGGGGCTTTGATCACTGACACGCACACACACCGGAAAAAACACACAGACAAAAATGTTAATGTTAAAAATATTAGAGAAAATATAAATAAGTCACACACACACACACACACACAATCATGACAAGAGGCAGCGTCAGATCAAACAACTCACGTGGCCCCGTGACGTCAGGCAGGTGTGTGAACCTCTCGTTGCAAAAATCTCCTTCGCAGCAGCAGAAGAAAACCTGAGGACTCTCCTCCGTCGCCACACACTCCTGTCTGAGAGACGGAGACACGGCGTTCATCAAACCAGGTGCTGGACACGAGGACGTTGATGATGTGTAGATGGAAATGATCGTACACATCATCATCGTCATCATCATCATTCTTATTACAGGTAGCTGAACAGCTGAGCTGCTTCTCACAGAGAGCTCCAGAGATCTCGTACGTTGAACGGGACTAACAGCAGACCTGCCAATCAAACGGCGTCGGGGAGCCCTACGTATCGCGGCAGTGGTCTGGCAGCAGCTGTACTTGACCCAAATAGCAGGTTTTTATCTGAGGCCCCTGGAAAAATGTAAAATTTGCAGCGTATCGTTGGTGAAAAGCTGAGTCTCTCTCTCTCCGGCCTTGAACTGATGTTTCATACGTGATTGTTGAGGACAGTGAAGTCGCTGCTTCACGTGAAGCTCCACACTTCTCTCCTGCTGCAGCTGATTGTGGCGTCGCAATCACTGATGAAACATCGAAATGTAAAAGTGTTTGAGGAGAAACTGAACAACAGACGATTCTCAGACGCTGAAGGAAAAAAGATGACTTTTAAAAGTCGACTCTGATTTTCAGAAATGTACCAGAAGAGAAAAATAAGGATCCATCAACGAGGTAATTGGCTAAATTAGGTCACTTCCTTATTTGCTCTGTGCTTCATATACGTTCAGTGATTTTATCCTCTCATCAAGTATCAGATGTTTTTCTTTCATTATAAATGTTTGAATCAGTGAAAGAATCTGAGCTGCTGGCAGCTGTTCAGAGGTCTGTGAACGCACCTCGCTCCCATTTATCAAACATTTGCATCAGGACTTTAACCAGGTTAAATCTGCTGGTTTAAAGTTTCTGTTCATGCAGTCTGAAACCCAAAATCTCTTCTTCTTCCCCTGCACCTTTTACACGACGCCCAGTCACAGCACCTGTCAATCAAACTGGGGGCAGTGGGGATGATGGGAAATGTGTGCCTGTCGCTGTGGAACAGACCAAATGAGGCAGCAGCTGTTTCCCTGTCGCTCATTAGCAGCTTCACACAGTAAATGAGTCTGAATGAGGATGGGACTGATTGACTGCTGTGATGGAAGAGTGTGTGTCGGGTTCAGGCTTAAACGCAGCCTCGGCCTCCGCTCGGGCTGGGGTCTTAAATTCCAGCGTCCTCGGGCAGGTCGAGTCAGGTCAGGTGTGTGAATGTGTGTGTTCGTACCGGTCATAGCAGTTGAAGTCGTCCAGCCAGCAGCCCTTCTTCACCAGCTCGATGGAGCCCGAGTTGTTCCTCCAGGAGGCGTAGCAGTGCGAGCGCTTGTCCTTCTCGCCCTCGCAGCGCTCCACCCCGCTCTGATTGGTCTTCTCGATCTCGAAGTTGACGTTGTAGTACAAACACTCCCTGGTGTCAGCCTCCCCATGGCTCAGCCCTGCAGCACAGACACAGGTGTTAGAGTCAGAGGCAGCTTTTCATCTGAGAACTCCTGTTTCATGAGGCACAGGATCAGTGCCACCTGATCGGCTGCAGGGGGCGCTGTGCTGCTGCACAAGCTTCAGTTATTACTCACGCTTCACACATCAACCATTAGAAATTCACAGACACACACTCATCGAACTCCTGAAAGTTAAAAGCTGCCGTGGGCGTCGATGCTGCCGTCTGATAATCCATCGCGCCTCAGTCCCTGACCTCCGCCCCCTTCATTCATCACTACTCCACCACCATCAAAAACACCATTAGAGCTTTTTAATCACACTCATCTTATTAAAGCACAGAGAGAAGAAAAGAGGCGGCAAAATGAGGATGAGTGTCTGCCCACATCTAACAGGTGAGCTGCTTTCACCTGAGACGTCGTCTGACATGTGGACAAAAGTCTGACAGACAAAAAGATCAGTCTGTGTGTGTGTGTGTGTGATCAGCTCCTGTTTGCAGTGAACCCATGGATGTACACACACCTCTCACTGGATCACTGTGATACTGAAGGAAACTTAAAAACAGCAGGATTCTCAATGAAGTTCTGCAGCTTCTTTTCCTCTGATTTCTACGTGGATTTCTGGAGCTTTATATTTATTACACACACACACACACACACACACACACACACACACACATACAGAAGCTAAAGATGTGACTTTAGTCTCTTTCAAAATAAAATGCACAGTATCGACTTCAGTCACAGGAAGTGCACACAACACTTCCTGTGAATGAAAGAAATAAAAGCTGGATTTTCAGATGAAGAGGAAAGAGTGAAGTGAAACTCTGCGGAGAGGCTTCGGGCAGCTTTTACTGTGACAGATGTTACAGCCAATCTGTGCTTTAACTGTCGCTAGGCAACCGGAAAGGTTGGAGTATTCACCCACCCATACACACACACACACACAGCACACTGTACAGTTGCGGCACTAATGGCTCAGCTCAGGGTTTAAGATCATGAACTCTTCACAGTTTGATCACTTCTCGTTACCTGGCTGTTCATTTCTAAACACACTGGAAAACTAAAGCACAACAACTGTAAAGTATGACAGTTCTCAGGTCTCTGGCTCCCAATGTGTTAGAGAACAGAGTGTAAGTCCTGCTACTGGTCTAATCTGAACCCTGACCTCTCAGGTCATCAGGTCATCAGGCTGCTCTCTGGCTCCGGAGTGTAAAACCAGCATGTAGTTACAATGGTCCAGAGGAGTTCAGACCACCTTTAGGTCCAGGTCCGAAACTGTGACTGAACCTTAAATACTCACACGTTAACGGGGTATGTGGTGAAAGTCCTACACCCTTTCAGCTGGTTTCGGTCTGAGAGTTCAGAACTGCAGGTTCGATCAGAGCCACTGTCGTGGTCGTCCTGCAACTGTGTTGTTCAGATATTATTTAAGAACCAGACAAAAGATTTAAGAATCGGTTTTAGTTTTCTGCAGCTGAAATTATAAGTAACAGCACCGGAGCGTCTCATGTCTTCACTCTGTCTCCTGCATTAAAACCAGTCCCTCAGGCTGACACAGTGTAGTACCACAGAGTACTCAGCAGTACCGTTAGCAGTAAAGTAGCTTGTTGTCTGCTGTCTGCCTCAGTATTCTGGAGGTCGACCTTGGTCACCATGGAGATCTGTGAGCTAATGAGCCAAGCAGCTGTCAGTGTGTGTGTGTGTGTGTGTGTGTGTGTGTGTGTGTGTGTGTGTGTGTGTGTGAGAAACTTGACATTTAGTCCAACTTCTTTTTCAATTAAAAAGTTGAGCAGTGAGTTAAAGAAAGTTCAGGAAGAGACGAAAGAGCTGAGACACACACACACACACACACACACACACACACACACACATCTGTCAGCCTGTGAAAGCTCGTCCACCTCTCTGAACTGAACAGAGCATTTGAGGCAGTTTGCCTCGTGATCCAGCAGAGGGCGCTCTGTCTGTCCACCAGTCAGAGATTAAGCTAATCAGCACAAATGGAAATCATGTAGGTTCAAATTAGTTCAAACTTTCTGAAAAAGGCAGAGAAACAGAGGAGCTAAAAAAATACCTGAACGGGAGAATTAACATGACACAACAACGTGACGCTGGCATCAAATCAAGTCTAAGGGACCGGGACGTTTCAGGGACGTTTGGCTCTGTGGA
This sequence comes from Toxotes lorentzi, assembly GCA_037833715.1. Lineage (NCBI taxonomy): Eukaryota > Metazoa > Chordata > Actinopteri > Toxotidae > Toxotes > Toxotes lorentzi. The sequence goes on from JBBMJY010000013.1 coordinate 407,178, forward strand.
TGCAGCGTTGGTCCATCAGTCCACCACAGATGCCAAAGTGGTGGCCTGATGTTCCACTCTTCTCCTACTGTGTAGACCAGCACTTTATCAAATAAGGGCTCAGCAGTCCAACATGGCTGCACTTCTTGTTGCTGCTTCAAAATAAAAGCTTTTTTATGGTGGAGCCTTTTAATGTGAAGCAGTAGCAGGAAATGTTGGCTTTGACCGAGAACTCACTGAACACGAAACATTTCCACCATTGCTGTGTCAGACGACCATATGGCTACGAGTGTTTCCATGGCAACAGTCCAACGGCAGCCTGTGCGGGGACATGAGAGGCAGAGAGACACAATCACACGTCTGATGTGCGGGTGGAAAGGTCACCCGTCTCTCTCTCTGCAGACCAGCTCTATTGTTAGTGTGTGAGATTGTGTGACCGTGTGTCAACACACAGACACACACTCTATATATACATACATATATATATATGCTAATCAACCTTATGTGCGTTTGTGAATCATGTCATTATGGAGCAGACGTCCAGACGACAGCGCGGCCGGATGCTGAAGTTTTCCCGCCACATGTCGTCCATCAGTTCATTACTGAGCTGATGGAACTGTTACTGAGTCTTCGGCTTCGTTTCATTGGTCAGAGCTGCAGCGACGTAATGACGCTGAGAACGAGACAGAACGAGTCAGCTCCAAATCAAAAATCAATTCCCTGATCGAACATTTGGGTCGATGGACTGAGTCTGAAGTTTTAAACTGAGCGAATGTTAAAATGTTTTAGACTTTTCAGTAACTAAGCCTCACGACTTGAAACTGGAAAAAAGATTCAGACTCAGTCACATGGTTCAGCTCAGACACATAATCACATCTCACACATTAACAGGTCTAATCTGTGTGTGTGTGTGACCTCTGACCTCCTCTGTTTCCTTGACGATATAGATACAGACGTGTGTGAAATGCAAATCGCTCAGTGTGTGTGTGTGTGTGCACGACTTTATCATGCAAAATGACCACATACGAATTATTCAGAGGCTTTGTGCGCTCCAGACATGAGGGTCAGGGGTCACACACACACACACACACACACACACACACACACACAGGCATCTGGCAGACCAAGTATGTGCATATGTTACTGAGATCATAGGGCAACATATGAGATGCAAAACCATGGGAACTCTTCTCTCACACACACACACACACACACACACACACACACACACACACACAGCTGTATACGTTGTTATCATGCGGGTTGTGTGATTGTGTTTGTCCCGTGTGCCTCTGTGCTGTTGGACACTGTTTGTACTCAGCTCTGTGACGAGCAGCGTGACAACACAGCTTTTTGAAGTCTGGCTTCTTCTCCATGGCAACGGTGTCTGAGGCTCATGGGTATTGTAGTATGTGGAGCTGTCCGACAAAACCTGATTCCTCAGAAAGGAATTTGCAGTAGAACAGGTGACAGTATAAACATAAACCTGCGTGATGGACCGGGATCAGGTCTGCAGCTCAGTCAAAGTCCAGTGAAGTGGAGCTCGATGTGAAACGTCGGCACACACTTCCTCTCTGTCCCGAGCAGGATTCCACCGCAGTGAACGCATCTCGACCTGCAATGTTTTGGTGTGAGCGTCGGCCCTTTCACTCTTCTTCTCCTCCTCCTCCTCCTCACAGCCGAGTCCTGGCCTCCATCCAGCTGGATCCCGAAGTAGGCTTCCCCTCCCCAAACTCTCTCTCACACTCACTCACACACACACACACACACAAACACACACACACACACACTCTCTCTCTCTATTTATAGCCACTCACAAATCAGCCTCAACACTGCTGAACCATTCTCTGTGAAAGTGATAAGAGGAGGAGGAGGAGAGGGAAAGAAAGACTACGAGAGCTTGTCATTAACCAAATCTCACTCAGGCTTTCTGCACGCAGACGCACACACACAGACACACACACACACACACAGACACACACACACACACAAAGCAGCCATAAGTGCCATCAATCACAGAGTGGTCGGCCCTGACAGCACAGAGAGGTGCAAACAATAGAGTTGACCTCTAAGACAGTGGGCCTCCTCGCTGGAGAGGGGGAGCAACAAAGAGAGTCTCTCCATTTCTGTCGCTCCGGCCTGCAGCCTTCTCTGCTTTATTACAAACAGCAGTTTGCTTCCATACTAATGAATCCACTGTGAATTTTCATGGTTCACTTATTAATTTATTAGTAAACAAAAGACCTCATCACCATCAACCAACAACTAAAAACATATCAACAGAAACTATGATGGGTGGAGATGCTGAGCCACTGGTATAGTTCAGCAGAGACTGATGGGTTTCTTTAAAGAGTTCTGGGACAACATGGACTCATTTCAATGCAGAGTCAGGGAATTTAAGGTTTTCCAAGGCTCCTGGGAAAGGCCCCAGAGGTTCTTTGAAGAGGTTTCATGGCTCCATGTGGGAAATACTTTGTCAGTGAACTGGGCTCAGCACCTTGTGGAGGGGGTTTCGTGTGTGGAGCTGTCTGAGGGCACCACAGAGGATCTCCTTGGCTTTAAGCACTCTTTAATGGGTTCTGGGGTTTCTTAGGGGGTCTGTGCGAGAGTTTTGGGGCTGGCTGGGGTCCTTGGAATCTTTCAGGGGGCTCCACCATTTTTTGAAGAATAAGTTAGGAGCTTTCGAGTAGAAACAAAAATCTAGTTCACAGCTGTTGCTCCTCTGGTTCTCCTTGGAACATAGATAAAGAACAGTAGTTCCTTTTATAAACTTCTAAACGTCAGGTTTCATCGTCTTTGTCACGTTCTATGTGACTTCAATCGAATCTGACGCCCGCTGACAGATTCACCGAGCTGCAGCTGTTTGCAGCTCGCAGGTTTACAAATACACAGATGTCGGCCATAATTCAGATGCCAGCACAATGAGCATATGTGCAGAACGTGGTGACTGTTCCCATGTGAATGAGAGAACAGATGGCTGCCGGTTTAACGAGTAATCTGCAAAAAGGACATGCACAGAAATATACGCAGGAAACCTTCAGAGGGAAGACGGGGAGTGTTTCTGGAGAGGCCGCAGTATTTCCCACAGACTGTGCACACGCTCAGGCGGCGTCAGAGCCGCCTAATATGCCCAACATCTCCTTTAAGGGCCACTGATAACCCCCCCGGTCCTGGGTCATGTTCAGAAACCCACTGAAAGGACCAAGTAAACCTCTCGTGTTGTCCTGGACCCCTAAAACCATTTCAGAGCCCACACCTGAATTTTTATGTTGCTTCAAACAAAACACCAGACTTCAACTGTGAGTGTGCACGAGGCCAAGCGTGCACGTGACTGCTGAGGTTTTAACAGCTGATAAGAGGAGTCGCTCAGTCTCATGAAATCCAAACAAATCACCGCTGAAGGGGAGGAAGCAGCGGATAAGACGAGCAGGATTAGAGTCTGTGAGTCTGTTGTTGTCGTCCAGACAACATCTGCCCCCGTCATCTCTGAGAGACCAGACAGGACACACACTCGCACCCTGCCCCCACCCCCCCCATCTCCGGAAAAAGGCAGCAGAGAGAGAGAGAGTCATTCCTCTGGTCCTGAAGGGAGAGAGGGGGAGAGGGAGGTGGCAGCCTGGGCCCCTGGGAGCCGTCAGTGTGTGTCTGTCACACACACACACACACCCCTCCTCCCATCTGTCACAGTGCGATTCCAGACTTTACATCCAGACAAACACAAAGCAGACCAACACTTCACTGTTGTTATTCTATACCGTGACCACGGAGGCTGCTGGAATCTGATTGGACGTTTTGAAAGGAGCGGGACATCCTGCTCTGATAAAGTGTCCTGGACTCTGTTGTTGTGGCAAATGGCATGAGCTCAACAACACTATGTGTCCACACACACACACACAGCTTATCAGTGTGTTATCCTACATGACTGCTTTCTGATGAATTCAGCTCTTTTCAGTGAGAAAACTCATCTTTTCACTCGTCTACTTTGAAAAGGGTAAAAACCGAGCTCCCTCCTGTTTGAACTTTATTTGAAATGTGTTGAAAAATGACATTAAGTCCCTGAATAGTCCAGCGTCAGACCTACAACACTGAAATCTATGAGGAAAAAAAACCTGCCTGTAAGTGACTGAAGGTGAGAAAATACAGACGATACCTGAAATTAACTACGTAAACAAATCTGAATAAAAAAGCCTTAAAAAGGAGAGAACACTTTCAAACAACTTCTTCAACCTCACACCAGGAAAAAAAGTCAAAGCTTTAATTCACAAGGCGGCAATTTCCTAATAACAGAACGTGTTGTGACTCCGTGCACTCTGACTGACGGCATCAACTCTGCGCCGCCTCAGAAGGACGGAAACACCCCAAAATCTGGCTGATGTTTACGAGAGCCTGGTGACGATGTTTTAATGTGACCGTTGTCTTTACCTGCTTCTAATCTAATGATTAAACAGCTGATAAACGGTGACTGGAGGCTGTCCTGGTGGTTACAGTAAAAACAGCTCCTCCTCACCCACAGTATTGATCGCTCAGAAAGCGGCTCAGCGAAGATGCAGCCATTTATTAGACGAAGAGCAGCGAGTGTAATGAAACGTTAACGCTGCAGCTCAGTTACGGTAAACACACCCGAGCTGCGCCGAGAAACCACACGACCATCAGGACGAGACGAGACCAGAAACCTGAGGGACACGTTAAAACCACATCTGTCTCCACGAGCTGGAGAATCAGAGCCGGATTCACACGGTTCTGATTTACAGGAAACAAACACAGTTTACAGTGAAGCACAGAAAGGACTGAACGCACTCAGTTACCCAGAGGAGGAAGTGACTTTCCTTCATTTACTAACAAACCAGACCACACAGTGGTGGCAGACCTGAGGCCGACTCTTCTTCTCTGACTTCATTTACTAGTTTGTTTTCTTAGAAACTCAAATAAAACAAGTGATGACTTGATAACTGTAGAAACCAGCACGTTCCCTCATAACTGGGAGTAAACCAGAGGCCTTCAGTGGAAATATCTAATAAAGTTATGAGGAAAGTTTCCAGACGGTTCGCTGGAAAATACACACAAAATAAAACCATCACAATCCACAGAGCCACAGCACTTAGAGAGCCACAGCACTGAGGTGGTTTAAAAACGCTGCAGCTGATTCGTTTCACTGATGAGACACTTCCTGGTTTAACCTGACGCATTACAAGCTGTTGATGCTTCTCAGGGTTTCAAATCAGCCCTCCGTTTCTCCCTCTGGGGCTTCTCTTCACCCAGTGCCTCTCCCTCTCCTCCCCCTCCTCCCCCTCCTGACCCCATGTCATCAATCTTAGGGAAAAAAACAGGCACTGGCCCTTTAAATCTGGCCTGGAGCTATGGGCAGACCATCCCCCATCCACCCCCCTCACCCTCCTCACCCCCTTCTGCTGGTGTCTCCTGAGGGGGCAGCTCAGTGATTCAGGTCTCAAAACTAGTTTCTGTCTCACTCCACAGCAACAAGTGTTGATGTTCTGACCGAGAGCAGAGCGGAGGAGCCCAGACCTGATGATGATGATGATGAGTCGGCATCTTTCCTTCAAAGGGAAACACTCTGAACACCTGCTGCACTTTATAAACCCTGAAACAACACGTGTGTGCTACGGATTCATTCTGCCACTGACGCTCTACGTTTCTGTATCTAACTGCTGTTTATGCTCATACAGGTGGACCACGCTGGGGTGGAGTTTCTGTTCTTCTGCTTTTAAGTGTGAGACAGGTGAGAGCGTCTCCAGGCAGTTCGTAGATCACCGGGGAAAAACGTTTAGCATCAACGTGGTGTGAGTACGACGCAGCTCAGGAGAGCGTGGTGTCGTGCACCAGTCGTTAGTGTTGGCGGGAACAGAACATCAAGTCAATGATGGACCGAGCTGAGACGAATCTTTGGGTCAGAATCACCCGCAGTCATGTTGTATTCTGCTTCCACGTAAAGCCTCAGTGTCTCCTCGGCCTCCTGAAGCAAAACAGCCACTCGACCGAGAAACCGGCGGATTTCACAGAGACACGAGTCAAACGTTATCGTGACCAGTCAGATTATTTCAGAAATAACCTTTCTTCATTATGTTGAAAAAAAAAGAATAATAACAAACGTGGCGCCGCAGATGATGATGTGTACGTAACAAACACACACACACACACTGTGCTGTCATGGGTTAACGCCACATGCTCAGACCTGCTTACACTGCAGCAAACACACACATTATTCCAGAGCAGAGTTCTGATGCCGGTCCTCGGCATGACGCCGCCATGACGCACACACCTTAGACATTTAGGTTCTTCCTCCATCATCATCATCAGGATGTCCGATGGTCCCAGATCCATCCTGCAGCAGGACAACGAGTCCAAGCTCACACAGTCATAAAGAACCATCTCCAGAGACCTGATCCCAGCATCATGGAGTCAGTCTGGGACTTCATCAATAAACACAACAAGCAGACTCCACACAAACCCTCACCTGAACCTGTAGGAACCTGTAAGGTTCTGGTTCTAGTAAGGTAGTGAGGACATACGGGTGGAGGGTGGGCGGAGAACAGCGGAAAGAAAAGCAGAACCAGAGACAATGGTGGCACCTTGAGGAACAGGTGGCTGAGTCAGGCTGGAGAAAGGCCCCAGATCCACGATGGATCTGAACCCAGGAGCCACGGGGTTCTAAGACCACAGGGCAGGCTCACAGACGAAGAGCTGGACCCTTCCTGCTACACAGATGCATAAAGTCTTATCAGCAGCAAAGCTTCCAAATGTTCAGTTTGTCCTGAAGGTGGCGCTAGAGGAAAGAGTCATGAAAATCTAAAGGGTTCATCCTCTGAGGAGCAGGAAGGAGATCAGAGATCACAGTCACACACACACACACACACAGGTTGAATGTACCGGCTGTCCTGTGGACATAGGGTTGTCTGATCAATATATCCATTGATCAGATCCTTTTTGATAAACTATTGCGGAAAATATCTGACCAGTCATGTGACGAGTCCCCTCATAAAGCTGTAAACACACTGTCATTACACCCTGACTCTGGACAGGGACTCTGGAGGGACATTAAAGCCAGAACAGGCACACAACAGGAAGACAGAAGCTGACTGAGGTCCTGCTCAGACCTGGTTCTAACATGATCTCAGAAGAGGACAGCTCTAAGACTCACCAAGGACTCTCAGAGAACCGATCCCACAGACCACATTCAGAGATGGTCTCAGCCACTCAGGCCTCATTGTGTCAGGAGTGTGGACAGTGGGATTATTTACGTCTCTGACCTTTGACCTGCAGAAACATCAGAGGAACAGAGACAAACACCACACGGGTCCATATCAAAGCCACTAAAACCAGCAGGCTCTGTGCGGTGATGCAGGATCCAGAGACCCGTGCACGTCCGGGCACCTGTAACACGTGTGACACCTGCACCGCCACACACCACCTTCATGGTCTCACGTCATCACCGGGATGTTTGGCTCTGCGTGCGTGCGCGCGCGTGTTTCCGTGTAGTATTTTTCCAGCACGCACGTGCACACGCCACCTCCCCACTACTACGAGGCCACATGACCGAGCTCACCCAGCCGCTTCATTCATCCGCCCGCCGCGTGTCGTAGTAAAGCGGAAGGCGCGGAGGAGCGCGCGCGGGTTGAAGAAAAGAGAGAAAAGAGGCTCGAGCTCTCTGCTGATCGATTATTGATCGGCCTGCATGCCTGAGCAGACAATGGAGCAGCAGTGTGCAGCCTGCAACCGCGCGCCCGCGCACGCATACACACGCGCGCACGGCTGCAGCCAAACACCAGAGACGGTGAAGACAGATGCAGCTGAAGCGACCCGCGGCCACAGATCCCACATTCACAGCCGCATTCTCCCTCACCAGAGGCGGGTTAGGTGCGAGCCGAGGACACGGACACAGCCGGAGATCCTCAGTCCACCAGCAGCGGCAGTAAACGAGTTCGGTCCAGATTCTGTCCCATGTCCTTCTAATGTTTGTACAATATTTCTACGCGGATTTCGCCAGTTGAGCACAAACAGCTGCTCTCTCTGTTCCACATGTGCTGCAGCAGGAAAACACTTTACAGGGACCACCAAAGACCCAGAACCTCTCTGAAACGGATCCAGACCTCTGTGGGATTTGGTGGTGTTGCTCTAAAATGACTAAAAAAAATCCCATCAGACATACCTCCGGTTTGACTCCAGAGAAAATGCCACAATAAAAGCTCATTTCATCCTGTGATATCAGTGAATTGGAGCTCTGCCGCTGCCTCTGGCTTCCCGGGGGTAGTTTGCTGTGTGAGTGGACGCGGGGTTTGCAGGCTGCAGTGTTGCAACCTGCAGCCCTTTCACCCACAAAACAAACGGCAGAAAGAGCCGAAGCAGCTCCTCTCTCTCTTTACCTGCACACAAAGTTCCCAGCAGAAGTGCACATGTCAGCCGGGAGAGCCACATATTCCCTCTAGATGGAGGCGGTCGACGCTGCGCCGCCAGGTTGACTCCTGCTGTCCCCCGGGTCCTCCTCCAACATTTAAAAGACAAGTTCGTAGAGGGACGCTGCGTGAAACCACGACCCGCAGCCAGGCCCGGGCTCCGGGAGAGGGTTTGTGTTCAGTGGGCTTTTTTGTGTGTGTGTGTGTGTGTGTGTGTGTGTGTGTGTGTGTGTGTGTGTGTGTGTGTGTGTGTGTGTGTGTGTG
>JBBMJY010000013.1:425966-437400 GCA_037833715.1 Toxotes lorentzi
CACACACACACACACACACACACACACACACACACACACACACACACACACACACACACACACACACACACTGTAAAGCCCCTCTCAATCGAACTCAATCTCCCATGGCTGAGGCATTAGTCACCGAGTAGAGAATGGTGTGCACGTGATCACTCACACTCACACACGCACACACGCACACACACACAGCACCTCTGGTTTATGTTCTGTTAATGTCGCTCGTAGTGACAGAAGTGTTGGAGAAAGAGAGGGACGGTGAAGGACAAGAGAATAAATAAATAAGAAAGAGCAGGAGGAGAAGAAGGACAAAACGAGAGACAGGAAGAATCTGGACATTTGTAAATATGGAGACAACAGTCGAGTTTAAATCCAAATTATACCAATAAAAGCTGAGTGAAGATGAGGATGTTCTCCGTCATGAACTGACTCGTATTTAAACTGAGATCTGCAGCGTCACATGATCGACATCGCACTTCCTAACTTTAAACGAGAACGCTCATCTCATCTGGGTTTCCAGTATAAATATTAAATGATGAATTATACCGAGGATTTTTTTATCTTAATGACGCACATTCTAATGAATTCTTTGAATTCAGACTTTTTTTAGCAGTCGAGCCAAATGAATTAGTGAAATGAGCCTCAGGTGCAGATCAGGTGAATTTATGCTAAAGAAAATAAACGAATATCAAATGATTTTATCAGTTTCTCCGTTTTCTGTTGGTTTTAGGAATTAGAGTCGGCTCCAGTGACTGCAGAGGTTTTCCAGGCAGAAGCAGGTGGGAGCTTAGTTCCAGTGTGTGAGGACTCAAACCTGTGAAATCCAGCACATGACAAATTTCACAGGCGTCCACACAGAGACAATAACAGACAAGACAACCAATAACACATCAAACCAATGAAGCACGGCTCCTCAGTACGCTGGACAATAAAACTACAACCACGCACCAGCATGTCACCAGGCCCAGGACGCGGAGATTTGTTCCATGGTGTTCATTCATGTAACAGCTTCACTGTGAGGTCCAGGGTTGATTCTGCTGCTCAGTCTGACACAAAAACAAGGAACCGACGTGGAATTCATGTGATCATTTAGTTTATTAAACACACAAATATCCTTTAGATGGCCTTCAGAATCTGTTCTACAAACTAAATGAACGAGTGATGGGACTCGGATATGGCTTCAATTTAATTAATAACCGTGACGTAACGTTCAGGCTAAATGCTGAACCTGGATCAGCCCAGATCCCGACCCTTCAGATTGGTTTGGGATATTTGTTGACTTTAAAAATCAATCAAACATCATTGGTAAAAAAAAAAAAGAGGAAACCGTTTAAACGATTAAAAGTTTCCAGAGTTGACGAGCAGCCAAACGTTTTGCTGTAGGAGGGACGACGTTCGTGGAGTTTCCAAAACTTATTTCATCCAAAATTCTGTTCAGTCATTTACTTCCTGAAAACGTTGTTGTGGTTTCCCCGTCAGATCTGATTGGCGGCTGCGGCTCAGGTGCGGCTCTCCTGCAGGACTCTGTCCTCTAATCGGGCGTATCGCTTCAACATCTGGTTGTACACCTGGAACACACAGACAGGCAGTTTCTTCTGGTTGTACATGACAGTGGTGGAAGACGTACGAGGTAAAAGTAGAAACTCTCATCATCAAAATGTAAGACAGGTGCAACAGAGCAAAACGAGATGCGACCACATCCGAGAAAATATACGTTTTCAAATGTAAACGTCTGAGAGAGAAATCGGAATCGTGCTTTACAGTCAAGTACAGAGAGAACATTCATTCACCATCATGTGATCAGAGTGTCACAGACCAGGTGAGAACATGAACACGAGAGAACAGAGCACACAACTACATTAGAATAACATGGAGCCCTGAAGTGTGTGTGTGTGTGTGTGTGTGTGTGTGTGTGTGTGTGTGTGTGTGTGTGTGCACCTCCTCAGCTGCAGGGTGTGGTGTGGCCACCAGTTGTGGTTCAGGTGCTTTCTTCACCACATCAAAGAAGGAAATTCCAGATTCTGCCACCAGGCCTGAAAACACACATCAGCCAATCAGAGAGTCAGATTTCTGCATCGTTAACCAATCAGATCAAAACAAGAAGAAAATCAATTGTGTGTGTGTGTGTGCGCGCGCAGGTAAAGAGGACGACCACACAGGCTGTTACACTGTGGATCTTCTCTGTGTCACAGACTCACACACACGTTTCTAACCAAGTGTGTGAGTCTCAGCTCTGCACTGTCACACCAGCAGCAGGTCCAGCAGCAGGTCCAGCAGCTGACGTGGCTCCGGGGATGTCCAGCTGGTTCTGTCCGTCTGTGCCTGTTTTGTGGTTTTGGGACCGATTCTCTTCCCCTGATGCTGGATCTCCTCCCCGTCTCTCAGAGCATCTTGTGAAGACTGGGGTCACTGTAGACTGAACATGATGAAATCGGATTCACAGCCTTATTTGAACGTTTCTGCTCGACTGCAGTGACTTCATTTCGTCTTCTGTCTCGTTGAACAGGCTCCTGTCTTTAAGACGTCCGGCTCTTTCATGTGCTCCTGGTTACATTAGTAAACCTGGGTTCCACTGAGCGATCTGTGTGTCGAAGCATCCTTCGCCCACAGCAGCTCGTCTGACACCAACTCTTTCTCTGTGCTTTCTGTAACACTGAGGAAATGATTGCAGCGCTAAAGCCAGATAAATACATCAAGAGGATTTCTCTGCATCCAGCATCCAGGACTGCTGGTTCCATGAAGACCTGCTGGCCTCGCAGGCAGCCTTCAGCAGAGAGACGCTCAGACGCCAAGCAGACGGACGATTCGCTGATCTCGTACGGCAAAGCGGTGTGGAGCGATAAGAGCGTCTACCTGAGCTGCTCCACACCAGATGTTCGTCTTCATGTCCTCCAGCACAGACTCTGAGACCACGTCTTCACCCGTCGACTGAAGCGTTCAGAAAAACAGTGAACGGAAAAGAACGTTCACACACTGTGAGTGTTACCGTGCAGAGCTCTGTAGGCTGATCCCAGGCAGGCGGAGTTGGACAGATCGATGGTGTAGACCGGGGCGTTGAAGACATCAGACAAAACCTGAGAGACAGAAACCAAAATGATTCCCTCTCCTCTCTCAGTCTCCTCCAGAAAACACATTTACAGCCTCCGAGAATCCAGCAAACAGATCAGAGACGGAGGAGAACCCAAAAATGAATGGATGAATTAAAGGAGCAGGCATGTGTGGAGAGTTACTCCTGAACACATGGAAAACACATGAACATGCAAACGCTGCTTCACCTGCTTAAATAATACATAAGAACAATAATAATCATATTAACTTTAACATTCAGTTTCAGAAACTCAGCATTTAAGAAGCAGAATCTGAGATGAATCCTTACATTCACACGTTCATTCACACTGTTGATGTCAGCGTGTTTCATTCCCACATTCTGACAATAACAACTACTGCATACTAACACCTGTATACCAAAGTGATGAGGAGTGATGAGGCAGGTAACTCACCTGGAGAATCTCTTTATTGGACGAAGCTCCTCCTGTCGCCAACACTCTGGTTCCTGGAACTAAAACCACAGGATGAATGAACACACACGTTTCCACAGGGTTTCTGCAGGTTCACCAGATTTGATTTAATTTTATATCAATTTAATTCAATACGTTAACATCACACGGACATTTGATACCTGAGGAAAATGAATGGATGAATTAACCAATTAAAAATAAACCATTTGCTGAAGTTGTGAGTGGCTGAGCTTCCTAACAACAGTCAAAACTAAAAACCAATCACTCACAAGAAAAATATTGCAGAGATTTGTAAATGGAAAGTAAGACCTGCAGAGACCTGCTGAGACCTGCAGAGACCTGCTGAGACCTGCAGAGACCTGCAGAGACCTGCAGAGACCTGCAGACTCCGTCCTGTGTTTCTTAGTCCTGCGACTAAAACCTGTGGAAGCTGCAGCTGATACGAGCTGAGGAGGATTCTCAGATTCTCACCTCAGCTTTTATCAGATCTTCTTCCAGCTGTGTTTTACTGTCGATGATGATGTGTTTATACAGCAGGTCCACTGAGACCAGTTCGTGCGTCTGTGTATTCTGGTTTTACTGGATAAGTACGAGCTTAAAGTGAAGTTCCACTAAAACATAATTAAATGAGACAAATAAGAAAAGTGTGGTCTCACTGATGGAGTATCCCAGTCTCTCAGCGTGGACTCTCCTGGACAGAAACTGACCCTCAACCAGAGCCCGAATCTCCACCTGAGGACTCACTGAGGACACCTGCTGGACCAGGACAGGTGAGTCAGGAAGAATGTGATTGGACACGTTCTCTCTGTGTCCGAATGTCTCTCTACCAACCTTAGTGTCGTCCCTGTCGAAACGATGAACTCCCACTGCAGGGGGGGTGATCTCCATGGTGTCAAAATAAAAGCCTGAAAACACACCAAACAACCAGTGAGAGGGGGAGGGAAGGAGGGAAGGAGGGAAGGAAGGAAAAGAATGGGGAAAAAGGGAGGAAAGAAAGAAAAGAATGAAGGAAGGCGGAGGAAGAAAAAGAAGGAGTGAACAAACAGTGATCAAAGAACGAGGAAAGGAAGCTTCACCCATGTTTCCATTGTTTCCGAGCGGCGTCTCTCTTAAAGCAGCGGAAAAAACTTCCCATGATCCTCCAGCACACTCGTCCCTGACCCGTTCCCTCGTCAGAGAACCGTTCTTAAAGCTGAGGACGACAGAAAGTCGGACTGAAACGCTCATTTATTTTCCGCTCGGTGGTTTAATGGTGATTCTACTTATCATCTGCTCTGCATCTGGAAAGTACAGAACCTGAGATCAGTGCAGAGACTGAGTGAACGACTGAAACACACCTGTGTGTGTGTGTGTGTGTGTGTGTGTGTGTGTGTGAGTACCACAGCAGAGCCATGTACGCCTGCCAGTCGACAGGATTACAGAAGATGTGACCTTCCAGAGCCGGACGAGGCTGCTGGATCCACAGGAACACTGTATCACTGGTACCCAAACTCACCTGGACACGGACACACACACACACACACACACTAATGACGTGATGAATAAAAGACTCAGTCCACTGAGTGACAGATGCTTGTGTATGAACTTACAGCGATGTCTCCCTGCTGCAGCCTCATTCCTGCCAGAGACGCTGAGAAGGAGAGAAAATCTCAGAAGCAACAACTGACAACAGGTGGAGGCCACACACACACACACACAGACACACACGCACACACACAGTCCGGCTCAGGACAGGAGGTATCAGCTGAGACTGAGGTCCCTTCCTCTGCTTGTCATTATGAACCATCTGACTCCAGTATTTTTCCTCCAGGATTTCGAACAGGAAACGCTTCCTGTTTCATTTCCTGTGAAGAATGATAAAGTCTTCATGTCTTCAGTGTCTTGTTTTGTATGTACCTGGGTTGTCTCCGGTGAAAGTCACCAAACTGCAGCTCTCAGAGAAACCGTGTCGATGCACAAAGTAGGAGGAGACGGTTCCCTGCAGGACAGAAAGAAGCACTGAGGTCAAAGCTCTCACCTCAGACTGGTCAGCGTGTGTCAATAGCCAAACCAGGCCAGTATGGACCAGTGTTACCAGTACAGATGTGGAGGGTAGTGGAGCTCCCAACAGTCGGTCCAAATGTGGAGCGGCGGCTCTCAGGCAGATCTCAGACCAGTTTCTGGTCCTGATATCCAGCAGATTCATCCCGGAACCTGAACAATCAATCAACCAGCCAGTTAATCAATCAACTAAATAAGGAAGCTGCTCTGTCTTTTACTTTGTCCCTGACTCTGGCCGTGTTCCTCTTCCTGTTGGGAATCAGTCGTTTGTTCCTTTTGAACTGAGTGAATGTTCACAGCACTGAACACTCAGTGTGGACACCGCTGCACTGTTTACTGTCAAACCATTTATTTTTGTTGTTTCAAGTATTTATTGATTTCTGTTTTTGTGGAGATTCTGGTATCAGGTCACAAAACGATTACAAAAAGTAAAAACTGTAAAAACTGTCAGAACCTAAATCCGTACCGTTCAGGACAAACGATTTTACGTCCCTGTGAAAACTGTTTGCTATAAAACCTGAATAATACAAAACAACAAAGACACAAAATCAAAAAGTCTGATTGGGGTTTTACCTCTGACAGAATATAAGTGAGTGAGAGAATGAATTAAAAAAAAAACAAGCTAAGTCAATGAAAAGAAGTCAAAACGAATGATAAAATGAATGAAGTCTGGTTGGTGCCGTACCGTCGCTGTAGTCGATGGCGGCGTAATCACCAAGGAAGAGCGAGGCAGCAAAACTACTGACCAATGAGATCCTCTGAAAACCAAACACACACATCTGTTTATGAAATGTGTCGAACAAAATGAAATCACAGGCTTCAGTTTAGAGGTCAAAGGTCACAGCGATGCTCTGCAGGCTGACCTCGGTGTCATGGTACGCCTCCGGACGGTTCTGTTGCAGTTTGGTGATCTGGTTTCCTGTGAAACGCTGCAGAAAAACACACGGACTCTTCCTTTAAATGTTCTTTCAATATAATCTTCAAAGTATCGACACACAACTTTCAGTCACTTCAGTAAGAGATCAAACACCGTGCAAGAGGACATGGGGACAGTGGGACACGAGGACAGGGGGACAGTGGGACAGGGGAACAGGAGGACAGTGGGACCTCATAGGCTCTGGATCCTGTGATCTCTGCCAGTCTCAGAGCTCCCCCTGCTGCTGCCTGCAGGTCCTGACACTGCTGACTGCTGCTGGAGTCCATCCACACTGGACAGTCTGACACTGAGAAACTGCCCTGTTAACACACCAGTGCACACAGACACACACATCAGCAGCCACATAACCACTCGTTCAACATTTTACTGTGGATACACAGACCTGCAGCAGCTGGTACAGGTTCTGGTCCGGGTCGAGCTGGTTCAGAGTGTCAGACGCTCCCCTCCTCCAGTACACACTGCCGTGTTGCTGAGAGAGAAAGGATCATTGAAGTAAGAGCAGCAGTTCATGAACAAACACAAAACTGCTCAAAGATGCTGTTTCAACCAAACTCCAATCATTTTTCTTTAAATTTTAAAGGAGTCTGCCAATACGTTTTTACTCTCCTGCTAGAAACGCGATTCAGATGTCTGGTGAAGCTTTTCATTCACTATTTCAATACAGACACTCACAGATTCATTTAGAGATAATGAAAACAGGGCTAAAGCCGCTGGGGCCTAAAACCTGCAGCCTGCACAGACGGCGACGCACATTCACACACCAGCACTTAAATTTCGGAGCATAGACAAACACATACAGTGTAAATCTTCCAGATTCATAACACGTTATTATTTTCCCCACAGAGAAATCACATTAGGATGGGACAGTACGCCCATATTTGGGCAGGGTGGGTGTCACATGGTCAGTTGGCTGAGGAGACGCTTCAGTCATTCCCTCCTGCTTCCTGTTCCTGTCTCACCTGGCCGCTGCCTGATAGCGCTCTGACTCGGGAGAAATCAAACCCCGCCCTCTTCATCTTGTCCAATAGCAGGTCCAGAGCCTGAGGACAGGCACAAACAAACAACCAATCACATTTCAGCCTGAGGAGACGCGACAGGAAAGACAGGGGCCCAGCAGGCAGCACTGTATGACGCTGTGTTAAAAATCCACAATCAAAGCAAAATGTGTTGCTTAGTTCTGGTTCACCAACCTGTGGACCCAGAAAATGTGACTTGTCAGAGGTCAAAGGTCAGCTGATGACCTCCCACTGTGAGTTAAAGCTTTAACTGAAGAGTTACAGAGTGAAGAGAGCGGAGGGAAAACACCTTCGTCATCGTGACTGTGTGAGTGTGCGTCGCACCTTGACCCACATCAGCACAGGGGAGGTGACGGTCAGTCCGTCGGCATGAAGATGAACTCCTCCCCGAGTCCTGCAGGCAAAACCCTACAACTCAGTTTCAAAATAAAAAGCCTGAAAGACAGCACAACCCTAACAAAATAAAAGCCCCACAGTCTCAGAGACACTGAGATGAAGAATAAAGAGAAATATTTTGAAAGGTCCAGCAGGCGTCATGTCCGCCTGATGATGGCTCAGTGCTGATGTATGAAATGAACACATATTAACACACTCCATCAATCGATATTAGATCAATACATACCTGGAACATAACTCTGGTTCTGTGTCATTTGTTTGTGTGCTTCATTCTGAATGAACTAAACATCGCAGGCCTCCTAAAACCTGGACGCTGATGATGCGTGTTACCTGAACTCAGGTAGCTCGGAGTCAAACTGCACGGTGTTCTGATGAACCACATTCAGGTCTGCATCGATCGCCACCACCTTCAGCTTCACACAGACACAAACAGAGAAGCAGAGGCAGGTTAAAGGAGGGCCAACCACAGTCTCAGGACCTGGACCCTGAAGTCCCACGACCAGGGCACCATAAACCCTCCTGGTGTTCGGTGTGTGCTCAGACTCTGATCCACCTGAGTGACCTCCACAGTGACCACACAGGTGAGTCGACACGTTTCTAACAGTGTGAACACAAACTGAGCATCAGGACCCTCCATGGAGGAGGACTTATCACAGGACGGCGGATCAGACCCATGTGAACTAAAGGATCTGGATCTGCATCTGGACGGTGGAGTCCGGCTGGTTTACCCTCCACCCGTTAAAACAAGAAGTTTTAAACCGTGATTCTGTTTTCTAACGTGTCCTGGTTCAGAGCACGCGGGTCCAGACTGCACCGGAGGACCAGGTGAGCTGAAACCGGATCAGGACTCGGGCCGACTTCACCCTGACGCTCCGCCGTCTCCTGCTTCCGCATCTGCGCTTTGCACCCACAGCACTCCGCGTGCACACAGCCTCGACGTAAACCGCGTCACCAAATCCACCGCACAGGTAAATGACGGGCAGGTGAAGGGCTGGTTTTACCTGCTGGGTGCTGAAGTCGAAGCCCAGGTAGAGAGGAGAGTCCAGAGAGGCCGCCATGAAACCGACCACCATCACACACAGACCGGAGGAGCAGGGGTTAAATATTTAAAGACACACACACACTCGTTCTGTCTGGATAGGTAAATGACAGGTAGACGCTCGTGCGTGGTGTGGTTTATTTGACCTTGTAGGAGCTGAACCGGCAGCTTCACCTTTGACCTCTTAACTGGTGTGACTTTGTATTATTGATGAAGTCCTGAACCCGAAGTCCTGAACAAACTCAAATAAAACTTCATTTTCTTTATTGGCTCCATCAACATGAGACAAACACATGGAACTCAACATAAACGAGATGTTTTCAACTAAAATCAACGTTTACCTTCAGATCAGATGATCAGATCAGAAACTGAAGCTTCAGAACATTAAAACGTTCGTTTTAATTCAGCAGCTCTTTTCTTTGGTTTATCAAAAAAATCATCTAAAGAAGCTGCCGCACACACAACTCATGATTCAGATCAGAAAAGAACATTTCTATATTCAGAGGAAAACTGAGACGAAACAGCAGACACATCTGAGAAGTGCTGCTTTTCTCAAACTCAACATTTTACACAAACGAAAACCCTTCACCAGCAGCTGAAGGAGGTTTAACATCAAAATGAATCTTTACCTCAGCTGAGCTATAAATAACAAAAAGACTTCTTCCACTAATGATTTTTGTAAAGATTTAAACCTGATTATTTGAGAGCTGACGTCACCGTCAGGTCATGTGACGCCTCATGTGACGCCTCTTTGACTGTGACGATCTGCAGAAATCAACACTGAGTGCTTTGAACGACCAGCAGAGCGCGTCACACCGCGGGCGTGGACCCGCGGTTCAGGTAGTCCTTCAAGGTCTTGATGAGCTCGCTCTCCTCCTCCAGCGTCAGGTCCAGATAATCCTCCTCATGACGAGAGATGTCCTCCAACACCTCGCTCACCAGCTCCTCGTCCTCTGAAAACACAGGAGGAAGAACCGATGAAAGGTTCTTCACTTTTCGTTCACCGTTCTGTGCTCGCTCTGATTAACGTGCTGGTTCCCGATCCTCTTCTCTATTCTCCGTCTCAGGATTTGAAATTTCACTTTTTATTTTCAAAATTAACAACATCACTGTGTCATTTGTCATTATTCAGGTTTATTTTTGGCCTAATCATTGTTCTACACTTTAATAAAATCTTTTTTCCACTTCCTCTTTCAACCTCAGCTCTGAATGAAATGATTCTTCATCAGGAAGAAAAGTAACTGCAGGTTTTATTTCTAACAATGACGAGTCAGACACAGACATATTCCAATCCAACCTGAACTGTGTGTGGATGTGCTTTACCTGTGGAGGCGGAGGAGGTGGCGGGCTCCTCCAAGGAAGGGGAGGTGGAGGTGGAGGGGGAGGGGGAGGTGGAGGTGGAGGGGGAGGGGGAGGGGGAGGAGGAGGGCGGGGAGAGGACTTCCTGGTTGTTCAGCAGCAGCTCAGTCGCTGACTGGACGTCTCCACCCGTCAGACTGAGAGCTGCTTCAGACGCGTCCCTCTCAAAACCCAAGTACAACAACTGCAGAGACACAGAGGACAGAGACAATCTGATCTGCACCGTCACTTCATCAGCAGCTGCTCTGCAGTGTCTCTCAGTGGACTCATATGTCTCAGCTGGAAACACACAGGAACCTGCAGTGTGTGTGTGACCTCTGACCCCGAACACTTCAGTAACCGACCCTTCTTTCATGTTACGGGAAGATTTGCACCAGAAACATCAAAACCACTTCAAATGTCGTCAAACATGAACATCTGGAGTGAGGGGGTGTACCTGCTCCACCTTCTCCGGACTCACTGCCTCCTCTGTGTTGTTGTTGGTCGCCTGAGCAGCCTGCATGGAGACCTGGAGGATCTGAAGACAGCACAGAGTCAGAGGGACATGAGTGTCCATCACAAGGACGCACAGAGTTTAGAGCAGTTTAGCTGTAAAGTGTTCAGACAGATTCTGACTAATGATCCATATATTATGATGTTTGTACACTTTCCATGTGTGTGAATACATGTGAGTACTGTGGACTGTGGTTGGTCCTGCATTCGTAAAGAGGACGGACAGAGGACAGACAGAGGAGGAGCAGAGGACGGACAGAGGAGGAGCAGAGGAGGAACAGAGGACGGACAGAGGAGGAACAGAGGACGGACAGAGGGCAGACAGAGGAGGAACAGAGGACGGACAGAGGACGGACAGAGGACGGACAGAGGGCAGACAGAGGAGGAACAGAGGAGGAACAGAGGACGGACAGAGGGCAGACAGAGGAGGAACAGAGGACGGACAGAGGACGGACAGAGGAGGAACAGAGGACAGACAGAGGAGGAACAGAGGACGGACAGAGGACAGACAGAGGAGGAACAGAGGACGGACAGAGGACGGACAGAGGACGGACAGAGGACGGACAGAGGACGGACAGAGGAGGAACAGAGGACAGACAGAGGAGGAACAGAGGACGGACAGAGGACAGACAGAGGAGGA
>JBBMJY010000013.1:437500-447977 GCA_037833715.1 Toxotes lorentzi
GGAACAGAGGACGGACAGAGGAGGAACAGAGGACAGACAGAGGAGGAACAGAGGACGGACAGAGGACAGACAGAGGACGGACAGAGGACGGACAGAGGAGGAACAGAGGACGGACAGAGGACAGACAGAGGAGGAACAGAGGACGGACAGAGGAGGAACAGAGGAGGAACAGAGGACGGACAGAGGACAGACAGAGGACAGACAGAGGAGGAACAGAGGACGGACAGAGGAGGAACAGAGGACAGACAGAGGAGGAACAGAGGACGGACAGAGGACAGACAGAGGAGGAGCAGAGGACGGACAGAGGACGGACAGAGGGGGAACAGAGGACGGACAGAGGAGGAACAGAGGACGGACAGAGGACAGACAGAGGACGGACAGAGGACAGACAGAGGAGGAGCAGAGGACGGACAGAGGACGGACAGAGGACGGACAGAGGAGGAACAGAGGACGGACAGAGGACAGACAGAGGACGGACAGAGGAGGAACAGAGGACGGACAGAGGACGGACAGAGGACAAGCTGAATCTTCAGCATGTTCTTTCACACTGTGGCTCAAACAAAGTGAAATAAAAAGGACAGACAGACGGAGAGAAACTGACTCCACGAGCTTTGCTCACGTCTCCGTCGGCACGGTGCAGAGCTCTGGCGGCGTCTCTCCTGGAGTAACCCTGCTCGATGAGGGTGGACATATCCTCCATCCTCCTCCTCCTCTTCTGCCTCTCCCTCTGCCTCAGCTCCTCTTGCTCCTGAAAAGCAGAAAACAGAATCACACAGATCATCAACCCCATCAGCCAAAGAATTAAAGACAATCATCATGGATGAAATCAGACTGAGAAATTATCAAGGCCAGTTTGAAATGGCTTTTGTCTGATCAACTTTCCAAACAGTTTATCTATCATATACGATTCAAAATAAAAACTGGTTTCCTGGTTCAGGTGTGTGAACGTGTTACCTGTCTGCGGTTGCTGATGTGGTCAGCGGCGCCCTGCAGGTCGCCCTGACAGGCTCTGAGTCCGAGTCGAGCTTCTCTCTCAGAGAAACCCAGATCCATCAGCTGAGCCATCTTGTCTGAGTCCAGGCACAGGCGGCTGTACAGAGACTCCACCTGAAAACACAGCGGTTCTAAATGAGTCTGATCCTGGGGCCTTTTTCAGATCCGGTCTTCAACGTGAGGGAGGCGATGTGTTTATCTGAACATCCAAACCAGCAGCCCCTTCAGATTTCAGCTGCACAGCCGAACTTACTTTGGACAGCTGCTGTCGGGTCTGAGTGTCGTTTCCTTCGAGGTAGGAGAGGAGGCTTTGGAGGAGATACAGCCGGAGGAACAACACCTCCTCCCTGCCTGTGTTACCCTGATGAGACACACACACACATTTTCTTTTTACCCATATTTTACCAAGGTGTTACACACAGAACAAAAGAACAAAAGTAAGGATAGGAAAGCAAAGATAAAATAAACAGAAGCGAGTCTGTCACACACTTTACACACACTTTAACATTTCAAAATAAAAGATTTATAATGAATATTAAGTAATCACAAATCCCCACATGTCAAACGTAGCTGTGAACTCTGAATGAAAAAATGAAACTTTTCAAAGCCTCTGCAAACCCCTTCATCTCTGATGTCATGGACTTCATTTTTTAAGAATTAATCCATCACTTGAACTCATTAACGTTCCAAACATTGTTTCCAGGATCTGTACAGTGATTATTTGCTGCTTTAGCTCAGTGTGTTTCCGTGTATGTCGTGTCACCTTGATCATGCGCAGCCTCTCCCGCTGCTTTCCGTAACACTTCAGAAAACAGTCCTCGGCTCTCTGCAGGCGACTCTTGCCGTCGTCCAGACAGGACAGAGCCTCCAGAGCCCGGTAACACCACACAATGTCCAGCTGCAGGACGGCGTAGTTGTCCACCGAGGTGAGCAGAGCCGAGTCGCACTTACTGTATTCAAACACACAGTTCAACTCTAGTTAACACAACACTGTACATCTTTACTCCGGACTGGAAACCTCCTTCAAGATGTTTGTTTATGTCTTCTTCTTCTTTAGAAGCACTTTACTCTGAAAGCTGTCAAACTGTGGTGAGACTTCCTGTTCCTGAGATCACAGAGCTTCTCCTGGTCTTGTGGTTTTCCGGGAGCCTGATACCTGGTGACACCTGGAGAGTTCTCCCTCTGTCTCTGAGCTGCGTCACTGAGTGGGACTGATTTATGCTCACATCCAGGTTACAGGTGAAATTCCTCCATTTTTCAGGTATTCACTACATTTACAGTCATTTCACACATACTTTAAAACTACTACTATAAAAGCTACTGTTTCAAGTGCTACTAATTTTACCAATGCTAATAACCAAGTAAAGTTTCTACTACTATCAATTCCTTCTGTTAATTCTATTATTACCAGTACTAATTACTCCATTATTAATACTGCTTCCACTGCAGGTTCTACTGCTAGTACAAGGAAAGCTACGACCAATGCTTCTACTACACTACAGCTATTTACACTACTGCTATTAACTATTAGTAATTTCTAAAGTCTGACACTTGTAGGATCAGGATGTTTCTACGGACCAGTGGGATGTGGGATGACGCCTGATGATGTCAGAGATGATGTCAGAGATGATGTCAGAGATGATGTCAGAGATGATGTCAGGTGTTTGTACCTGAACTGCTGGTCAGCCTGCAGCAGGTGACACAGAGCGTTGTCGTACTGCTTCCTCTTCATCAGAGAACGACCTTTCTCATGGAAACCCATGGCCAGGATCAGAGCCTGACAACACACACACACACATCAACATCAACATCAACATCATCATCATCATCGCCGTCATCATCGCCGTCATCAGCGAATAAAAACTAAGTGGACAAATGAGCTTGTTACTGATCCACTGGGTTCTGCACCTTCTTCTCCTTGTGGGGGATCTTCAGAGGGTTTCCCTTCTGGTCAGCGATCTCCAGGAAGGGCGTGGTGTCTGGGTCTTCACTGCCGTCTGACAACAGAGCATCAGTGTGTCAGTCAGCTGATAAACAGGAAACTATTAAACATTTTTTCATATTATGGGTTGTGTGAAGAAAACGAACACGGGTCGATTATTTCAGGTTTTAGTTTGGAAAACTGCACAATACAAGCAAATCATCTTCGACTGAGCCGCAGAGTTTTCCACGACACAGTATTCTACTCGAGCAGACGCCACAAGCTGGTGAACAGACCATTTTAAAATTCCCTGTAGCTCCAAACAGTAGGTTTCACAACATCCCTGCACCTGAAACATGTTTTTCTACACAGCTCACAGTGTTCACACCTCTTCGCTGCGTGTTTCTTCACTTATTTGATCAGTTTTAGGAACAGGTGCTGAACGGCATGTTGGAAAGCTCACACTGTGCATGCAGACAGACTCCGGTACCTCTCTCTGACAGGATCTGGAAGCCTTTCTGGGTCCTCTGCAGGCTCTCGTTCTGCTCCTTCTTCTTCTGCTCCTCCTTACTCATCTGCTGCTTCAGCACGGCGTCGCTCACCTTCAGCACCATTATCTTACTGTGGTTCTTCACACCCTGCTCGTCCAGACGCTGGTCTGACAGGACCCAAACACACACGACAGTGTGACTAATGATTATTTGTCTATAAAATATATGAAAAAAAACTGAAAATCCTCACAACTGAGAAGCTGCAACCAGAGAGTTTAGTCCGTTTGCTTCATAAAAAACTAATCAGACACAAAAAAGTCCCAAACTGCTGTGAATGAATTTTCAATCAGTCAAATAATTTACCTTATATGATGAAATACCGCATTGAATCAGCAAACGAGTATAAAGTAGCTGCATATTAATTCTCTGTCGATCATCTCACTGATTTATGGATCAGCTGACAGCTCCAGTGTTTTACCTGCAGGACGTCTGAACTCACCTACGGACAAAGTTTTCCCGTTCAGGATCAGTTTGATGTATTTGAGGCCGTGGTCCTCTCCGATCCTACAGCAGAGAAACACACACACACACACTCAGTGAGCTGTGACTCATGCTGAAGTCCTCACATCAACGACCGGACACCTGTGTGTGTGTGTGTGTGTGTGTGTGTGTACCTGTCCACCACCTCCTGGACCAACACGTCCAGCCTCGTCTCCAGGTAGCTCTTCTTTGACTTTGGATCCTGAAAACACACACACACACACACACACACACACACACACACACACACACACACACACCATGTCTTTTACCATCAGTAGTATTTGCTCATCCTGTCACTGGTCTGTTTTTTTTTTGTCTTCTCGTCTTGAACCTTTTCTCTCTCCTCAGTCTTTTTTATGAAACACGTGCTGCAGGCGTCTCCCTGTAGTCAAACGTTGCTGTGACTGGTTAAACGATTTTAATTCTTCAAATGAAATAAAAAGTGTGTGTGTTCACGGCTTCATGTGCTCTCTGCAGCTGACGCCCGTAAGACGCATCACTCTCGCAGAAGAACGTGAACCACAGAGACAGTCACAGACACAGTAACTCTGTGTCTCCAAGTGAATCTGGTCTGACAGCCACAGCCGACCTGAGACAGGGACAGTTTAAAACCTGCTGTCCCCTGAGTGCCTACCTTCCTGTCTCTGGGCAGCAGAAGCTCCAACGTTGCCACGTTGGTCTCTCTGAACGTCTTGTTTCCTTTCCCCCTTTTTACCGCCTGAACTCTGATGGACTCCAGAGCGCCCGCCACCTCTGCCACCGACAGACACAGCAGAGGGACGTAGCGCTCCGCCAGCTCCTGGTGTTAACAACAAATTCAAAATTCAAAAATAGAGACACCGACGGCACTGAGTGAAATAAAAAAACTTTATAACCCAAATTAAGATGAGCTCCATTTCACATTAAAGCTGTGATGTTATGATAATGTTTTTCATGCTTCTAATTGCTTTTTCTCTTTTTATATTATTTTTGTTCAGTCTATTTCATTTCAGTTCAGTCTTTTATTTTTCTTTTGGAATTAATTTAGTTCAACAATAATATTTCTGAAGAACAGTGTAAAAATAAATGTAAAGCTTTTACTTTCCCCTTAAACTCTGTGAGTTGGTAAAACAAAACTAAACAAAGCTTTCATTATTTATGGATGTATTTAGTTGTATTTTTGATCTGATCTCAGTTTTCATCTCTGTACATTTTATGGGTTTTTTTTCATATTGATTTTTTAAACTCTGTCACATTTTTTCAAGCTCTGTCACTGGCTCTGTTAGTGCAGGTTTACCGAATGTGTGTGAGCTGACCTGCATGTGCTGCTGTCCTGGCTCGTTGTCGTCACCGGTGTACGGAGGATTCCACAGCTGGATCTTCTCCTGCTTCAGCAGGTTCTTCAGCTTCGCCTCCGTGTTCTGCTCCGCCATCGTCGCTGAAGACAACAAGACGACAGCGAGACCTGAGAGAGAAAGAGAAAGTTGTTGCTGGAGGAATTCCCCCGCAGGCTGGAGTTTATCTTTTGTGAGTCATTAACTGCTGAAGGAAACTGGAACAGAAACAAACTCCAGCCTGCTCTGTTTCAGCCTGGACCCTTTCACGGAGCCACCCCACCCCCCAAAAACTGTTACTGAAAAAGACAAGGGTTCATTTTTTTCTTTTCACTGAGTCATTTTAATCCTCATCAGGATCCTGAACGTCATTCAAACAGCTTTACTTTAAAACAAAGCAGCGCAGTCTGAAATGTGGTGAGTCATCAGTCATTTGAGTGATTTTCACAGTTATTCTGAGGGTGAAAAGATGAATTCTGGGAAATGTAGGATCCAGTGTTTCTGTAGTTCACCTCATATCAGATTTTTTTTTAAATCTGTCTCCAAACCTTCCAGAAGTCAAACCGAATCAGACCGGTTTCGTTTACACAGGGTGACAGCAGGGAAATGGTACTGACACCACTTCTGTCTCTTTGAGGCCTTGACTTCAGCTTCACCCCACAAACCTTCGGCACGAACATCTCACATTTTAACGGGATTTAAAGTTTGATTTCTCACTGTACTGTCCTGGTTACTGTAAAAAACACTGAATTACACAAAGCTACGGCGGCCTCTGCACACGGCCACAGTAACGTAAGCAGGCTGACACTTAACTAAACACGTTTGTTTTAAAGACATAAAATAAACCGGCTGAGATTCAGAGGCAGTGACACGCAGTTATTTTAAATTCAGACGGTTAAAACGAACATCAAAGTTAGCAGCTAGCTTCACACAGACGCCGCTCCTCTGTCTTCTCTCTTGAAACCCTCCGTCAGTCGCTGTTAAATGTTTCTGAGAGTTACCTCGATGTTCGCGGACACGATGACAAAGAGCTCCGGGCTTCAAACGCGTCTCAAACCGCCGTTCGCCGTCCACCTCCGCAGCTCCGGGACGTTGTTGTTTGTCGTTTCTGGGAAGGAGGTGGTGACGTTTCACGTTCCTGTCGACGTCACCGACGTTTACCGCCACCAGGAGAAAAGCTCGGCGTCCGTCACGGCCGAGAGATTCCTCAGCGGAGGCCTCATCTTTACTATAGACAATCTCTGATCTGCTACGGCGTCCTACGAGGGTCAAAGGTCCTGCAGCGTGGCTACGAAAGTAAAGTTCGACAACTCCAAAATAAAATATGTAAAAAATTAAAATAAAAGAAAACAAAGAGAGAATGAAGAAACAGATACAAAAAAATAAAATAAAACAAAACAGGACATTATGAAAGAAATAATGAGCTAAATAAATGAAATATAAGAATAGCAGTGAGAAATAGTCTGAAACATTTTTGAAACTCAGGTCATTATTTTGAAATATTTCATCCTGCTTCTTTTTCTGAATTCATATATTCACAGATTTTTTTCACAATTTCAGGGTACATTACACACTGTATATTTTCTCTGATGATATATTTACATTTAATATTTATATGATATATTTGTATTAATATTTGATGTTGTATCTGATCATGTGATCTTGGACACTTTGGTTCTACGTGAGAAATTTCTCTTCAATAAAATGTGATCGGGGCAAAGACAAAAAAGACTTTGTTCATTTTTACTTATTTATTTATCTTTTGCAAAATCTGATCATTTGAATGTGTAACGTTCAAATACACAAAATGTTTCTACATACATACGTTTGTAAAGGTCTTTTCCTAAAGTAAATTCAAATTCAGATTCTAATTTACACATACACAACATTCTTTGAGGCTAATGTAAAACAGTGTGTGTTACTGCACAACACAGGCTCATTGTATTTTTATATCATTTGAAAATAATAAGCTGACGTCTCGATTATTCTGAGCAGATTTCAGCTCAGCCCCAGATCTGGGTGAGGAAGCAGGTGTTCCAGTTTGAATCCAGATCAAACTTCCTTAAAAAGGAAGGAGAGGAAAGACAGAAGTGTGAAAACAAGACTCAGGTTATGAACAACTCTAGATTTTCAAAGAAGCAGTGGATGGCAACATTCATTTGTTCCTCAGCTAAACATGGACTCGAATCGTGAAATAATTTGTCGAGTGTCTCAGAAGGACGAGTACATCCCCAGCCTCCTGGCGGCCTCAGAGATCCTCGGGGTCTTCCTGTTCGGGAATGGGTAGTGGTTCTGATTTTGGTGGACCCCTGAGGATGAGCCCACACCCCCTACACTCAGCTGCCTGGTAAACCTGAGGGCAGGAGCTGGGAACTTCCCTGAGCCCCTCCATGATGTGATGCTGCTGGTCTGCAGGACGCTGTTACTGGTTTTTACATGTGTAGACCAGTTCTCTCTCAGGTCTTTCTGAAGGCTGGTGGTGGAGCTGCTGCTGGAGCAGGTGATGGAGGCGACGGGGGTGGAGCTTTCATCAGAGCTGGTAAGAGAGCTGCGGGCCGAACACTCCTGAGGATCTTCAGGAGGATCTTCTCTGGATCCATCACTGGGATTTTGCTCTAAAGCATCAAGGGATCTGGTGACAGAAACCTGAACTGGATCCACCTTAGAACCAATGAAGGAATCCCCTCTGGATCTCTCACAGGATCCAGAGTCTGGATCTGCTCTGGCACCCTGTACACTGAGGTGGTCTTCTTCTTTGGTGCTGTTGAAGGAGCTGCAGGGAGACCCTTCTCTGGAGCTGCTGAGTGAGTCTGATGTGGAATCCACAGAGAGTTTTCTGGACTCGTGCTGGGAACCAGGAGACGATGAATGTCTGTAAAATAAAAAGTCAGAGGGAGGTTTCACCAAGAGCACGCTTTAAACCAGGCTTATTTTAGTAGGTCCAGCTCGGTTTCAACAAATCCTGTTTGAGAGAGCAGGTTTAAGACTTCCGTTACTATGGGAACGTATCCTCCACACTTCTGTCAGACAGACAGCCGTCAACAACCAACCTGGACGAACTGTTGATGCTGGGGTTTGTTGCTTCCGGGGAGGAGGCCGGGATCTGGATGTTGACACCGGGGCAGGAGCGCCGCTGGAGGCCCATGGGGACGTACCAGGAATCATAGGTCATCGGGTCAGGGTCAAAGGTTATGGCCGGTGGCGACGTCGTCAAGCCCTGAGCGACGGGGATGATGCTGACGGCGTCTGACAGCTCCTCTGAGACTGCAGACACAGACAGTAGCTCGTGATGAAGGCAGAGAGAATCTCAGACTTTATCAGGACACAAAAACACAAAAACCTTTTTAGACACTGTCATGTCAGTCAGAGAGAGGAAGCTGTAATGCTCGACCTTCAAAGTAAAAGCACACATTCTGCCACAACAGGAGAAGCAGACGTTTAGTCCAAATGTTAAATCACTGAGAGCAACCACTGATTAAAACAGATGTTAAACTAAAGCTGAGAAGTACGTTACATCATCGTATCATCTAATTTAGCTCTTCTTTAACTTTTTGAATGTCTTACATTACAGTTCTGCTACTTTTGTTTAAGTAAATGATTTGAACACAACTTCCACAAACTAAAAGCTTCAGTGTACTGCCTGTCTAACAACGCTTTTATTCTGAAGTTTTCAAGTGTAGTTTTTCCATCAGTTTCCTTGTCATGATCCTGAACGGAGAAACGTTTTTAAAATAAGATGTTCTCCTGAAAATTGCACTTTTTTCTGCACGGACTTGATTATTTTCTGCTTTTATTTCTGAAACAAATCAGTTTCCTGTTGAACTGACTCTCTCTCCTCCACGACTCTTACTCTCCGCAGGTAAACAGCTCCGTTTCCACTCACCTTTCCTGAACAGAAGCACCTGAGTTTGTCTCCTCTGTCTCTCTCTGGAGCTCCTGTACTGTTCTCTGAGCAGAGAGATGTCCATGTTCCTCCTGTTCTCCTCTTCCTCTCCTCCTGCTTCCTCCTCCTCCTCCTCCTCCTCCTCCTCTCCGACCAGCCGCTCCTTGTTCCTGATCCCTGCAGGAGAGACACCTTTGACCTGCAGACACCAGCCTCCACAAACTCCATGAAAACACTGAGATGAACAGTGCTTTCATATTTATCTGCTCAGAGGAAAAACAGCTGAATTATTTGACATTTGGAACCTTTTACTGGCTCGTTCTCTGCTGATGTGATATTTACCTGGAAATCATGTGACCTGTATGTTCATTCAGACTCCCGCTCACATTTGTCAGGATGTTGTGCCCCAGCAGGTGTGTGTCAGGTGTGTTAAAAGCGTGTGGTGTGTGTTCTTTTTACCCTCCAGCAGCTCCCCGCTGGGAGTCACACAGCAGCAGCAGGAGCAGGACATCCTGTTGGCATCAGCAGCGACACACCTGCTGCAGGTGTTTTATTCCCTGTCAGTGAACCCAGCGTCCGCCTCCTGCAGCATATGGACTTATGGTGCATTTAAAACCCCGCCAGGAAGCTCAGAGAAGCCAAAACCTGCTCCCAAAGCCCATCACAGTGGATCCAGACTGGATGGAAACTGCAGACAAGACAAAATAAATGTTGAGTTTTGACTGAAATGAGAACAAAACGTGGCCGACACGTTCCTGTGGTGTTACCTGGTCAGACAGGAAGCTGGACTGATGAAAACACACACACACACACACACACACACACACACACACACACACACACACGGTGCATTATTCTCTGACTTTGATTCGTGTGTAAACAGTGAAGGACAATGTGCTGCGTTGACCTTTCTGTTCACACAATCACATCAGACTGTTTGACATGAGCGAAGAACAAACAGCCGTTCATTATTATTTTGAGGTGAAACTGGATTCTGTAACAGACCGAGGACATTAAATTGTGTCACCACCTGTCGCTGACCCACACATGCCACACCACTACACACCAGTTCATACCAGTTTACACCAGGTGAAACCAGTTCATACCAGTTTACACACTTTAAATCATACTTTTATTTTTGCTTTGATTCCGTGCTATTATTTTGTAAATGTATGTATTGTGTTAAACCTGAACCCACAGACCTGAACCACATGCTGATATGATTCAGTGTGACTTCACTTCCTGAGGATGTCATTACACACACACCCACACACACACACACACACACACACACACACACACACACACACACACACACACACACACACACACA
>JBBMJY010000013.1:456337-466968 GCA_037833715.1 Toxotes lorentzi
CAGCAGGACAGCTGCTGGTCCACAGAGACACCAGTCCTCCTCTTCCCTCTGTGAAGACATTTCTTTATTACTAAAATATCACAGTCACAGGTTGTCGTTTGTGTTCTGATTGGTTGCCAACCTTAAGAGGGCGGGTCTTAAGTAATATGAGAGGACCTGAGGTCAGACTGGACTTGTTTATTGAATTTCAGAAAATAAAAGTGTGTCTGTATCTGCTGCTCTCTCTGCGTTCTTTAACACAAACCTTCACTGTGACTTCAACTTAAAGGCACAGACGTGTCAGTCATTAAAGAGGAACCTGCAACATGAGAATGTTGTGCTTTATAAACAGAGTGTCTGTATGTTTCTGTCTGTGTGTGTCCACAGAGTTTCATGGATCTGGTTCCTGGTGTCTCTGTGTCTCCTTCAAATATGTCCAATAACTGAATCACAGTAGAAACAGTGTCTTACTTTGTGTCTGAGGGTCCAGGTTCATTACTGAAGTCTGGAGGATTAAACTCTTTGGACCAGTCACTCTTCACAGAGGGACAGATGGATCCTGGAGGCCCTGGTCTGTCCTCTGCCTCCACACTAACACTCATCTTCTGGACTTCGGTCAGTCTGAGAGGGAAACCAGTAACACACACACACACACACACACACACACACACACACACACACACTCTGCGTGAGACAACAGGAAGTACCACACACCATATGATTCCCTCCCTTTGTCCGTCTCTTTGTATGGACAGACGTTGGTCCTGACTCTTCTTCCCTCTACAGTCCACAGGGAGGAAACTGACTGTCAGACTTTAACAGTAAAATAAGAATAATGTCGTATTAACACTCACCCGGTCTCAGCCTTCAGGTTTGTCTGCTGCGTCAACTCAAAATGTCTGAGCTCAGAGACCGAACACTTTCAGTTTCAGCTGCTCCTCCTCTCTGCATTTACAGGAAATGACGACTGTGTGTGTGTGTGTGTGTGTGTGTGTATGTGTGTGTGTTAGAAGTTGTTTAAATTAGTTGTAATTTCATCGGTCTGTGTGTTAAAGTCAAGACTAATGTGGCTGTTTATATAATAAAGTTAATGAATCCACTGATCCACTGAACCTGGTCACAGGTTAAATCAGTTGTAAATGAAATGTCAGTTTGTTTAATAGGAAAGAACGTGCAGCGCCTCCCAGAGGACAAACACAGGAGAAGCAGTCATCCTCCTTCATTACACTGATCTGGTTTAGCAAACAGTGCAGCAGTGGGACACATTATCAGCAGAGTCAACCTTTGATCACCGGTGTGTTTTAACAGCTGCAGACTTTCTGACCAATCACAGAGGATCAAATGTTCTCACATCGATAACTAACCAGGTTTTGACTCATTCTTGGTTTTAAGGCTCATTAGTTGAAACACTGAACTGTAACACAGAGAATGAAGAATGAGAACTGACGCTGGCCAGTTATTGTCGTCTCTCTCTCTCAGGGTCATGATTTTATTACAGTCTGCACAGAGCTACTTCCTCCAAAACACCAAATCTACAAAGCTCTGCAGCAATTATATCATGTTAGCTGAGCCGAATGATAAAACAACTTCCACCACTGTCTCTGAGAGGAAGAGATGCGATGACGTGAGGAGGCCTGGGCCTCGGTTGAAGCGGTTATCTTGGTGTTACATACAAGAAAGAAAAACTCATCAAATAAGTTTTTCTTCTTTTCTCATTTGTGAATCAAACCTCCTCAGATTTATCCTCAAGTTGGAAACCATCGGTCGAAATATTCAGTGCAGTGTGGCCACACAAAACAACACACACTCAGAAAGTGTTTGATAAAAAACCTGTTTTCTTATTTTAGTTTGGGTTTATTTATTGTACATGATTACAGCAGTGGCAGAAGGAGGGGAAGCCTGGGGGGGTCGAAGGTCAGAGGCGGGGGTTTAGAAGTAGTTGACGACTCTGCGGATGGACTGGATGTTGGGGTTCTGGGCCTGCCACTCGTTATGGCTGCAGTAGTCTCCACGCTCCACGATGTACATGCGACCGCGGAAGTTTGGCTCCTCGTACATCACCCAGCTGAAGACGGAGGGAAAAAGATGAGTGGGTTTATAACATGTTTTCATACGTCAAATAAGAGCCTGATGGTTATTCTCTTCATTAATTGTGTTCTAAAGTGTTTTGTCAGATGCAGAGTTCATATCAGATCACGACCCTTCTGTAGTTTGTAGGAACCTGCTGCTTCTTCTCCTGATTAATCGATTATTTGTTTGGGCTGTGAAACTATTCAGCTTCCTGTCATAAAAGATTCAATAAACCAGGAAACTGAACAATTTCTTTGCTTAGTGAAATGACTTAAAGGATTAATCACTGATCAGTTTTCTGTTCATTAACTTTTTGTTTCAGCTCTACATCCTGTGGATGTGGGTGGAGGGCACAGAGGATGTTTATGTTGTTTGCCTGCACCTCATAATTATTTTATTTATTAATCGCAGATCTCGACTCACGCTCCATCTCCGTAGACCTTGACGGAGTTGATGCAGTTCTTGGAGAATCCGCGGCTCTGCAGGAAGGGACAGTCGTCGCAGATGTCCACACACTGACCGGAGAAGTTACAGCCCTCGAACAGCTCGATGCGGTAGTGCTCTCCGTGCTGACGGGCAGGAAGGAGGGAAGACAGCCAGAACACACATTAATGTCGTTTTCAAGACAGAGAAATGCCGTTTGTCCTGAGACAAAAACCTTGGACGTCATTAAAGGAGCTGCCAGTTTAAAGGCTTAATGTAGGAAAACTTTATCTAAATCCAAAGTGTTCGTCTTCTGGGGAGCAGCAGACTGAGTGTGTCAAAGGGAAATTTGAACAGGTTGAATATTAAAGAACATGAACCCGGTGGGAGGTGTTTACCATGCGGATGGGCTTGCAGGATCCCATGTGGTCGTTGTGGGAGTTCCACCTTTGAAACTCGGGGTACTCTCCGTGCTCCAGGATGTACTGCTGGCCCTTAAAGTCGGGGTGGTCGTAGCAGATCCAGGCTCCGCTCTCCACACGGATGGAGTTCACCCTGAAAATACACAAAGGGATTAGGATCCAGAAACCCTCACATCGGTGTCACTGTCCTCAGTGTGGTTTTTATTATTTACTTTTCCTTTATCACGTGAAGAACGGTGGACGTTTTTTATCCATTATGAAAAGAAAAGAAAAGTCAAAGTACATCATTAAAGAACAGAACGCAGACGATCTGTCACTGCATTAAACCAAATACTGACACTCAGACTCAGTTCAGACTCAGACTCCAGGCCCTGGGGGTTTCCTATACGTGCTTCTAATAATCGAGATCGCTTCCCCCGGGGATCTGCCTCCTGCCGGGGCTGAGCACCAAAAGTCTTTTTCAACCTGAATTCAATAACTTCTTTCTCGTTCGTCTTGTTCCTGTCGTCTCTCCTGATTGAAAATGTACCTCTTGACGTCAAAGCCAAGTGTTGTCATGAAAACGTGGGAAAAAGTTAAACTGTCACCTGTTCATGAAGCCGCGGTCCTGGAAGTTATCACAGTCTCCTCTGACCTCCAGCTTCCTGCCGGTGAAGCACTTCCCCTCATAGAAGGTAATCTGGAGAACGAAATAAATAAATCGGTGATTCAGCTGTATCTGCTGTCGTGTCGTTTTCATCCCACGGGATTTAGAAAACTTTTCCTGGCTGTGATTGTAAATTCAGAGCGAACCTGTTCAACGGACACTGCTCGTTCACACCTTTGAACCTGTCAGACTTCTACATTTTACAGTTCTTATCTGCTCAGATGTTCATGTCTCTTTAGTTGTTTAAGAGTCAGCTAACATCAGCAGTGTGTCTCTGTCCTCTCTGATTGAAAGGTTCAGTCTGTGGCACCTGGAGCCACGCCCAGCAGTGATGTCACAGTGTACCAACACGCCCTGCAGTACACTTTTACATCACTACGGTGAGGTGAGAAGTTCAGGTCTGCAAAAACAGGATTTTTAGGAAGACAGACTAAAAGCATTTTCATTTCTTGTGTCATGAGGACCTTTTCAAAATAAGACGGTGTCATTCTTTAAAACTCTGAAATAAATAAACCGAACGTTTCCTTCAGGGCTACAGCTGCTAGCCCACTCAGTACAACAGGAACATCACACCAAACTCCATTCAAAAGCCTATCAATTTAAGTGACTACATGTCAACTGAATTTCAGTCCACCAGACCCATAAAAACCTTTCAGAGTGTAGTTTGCTGGAAAGAGAAGTTAAAGTCTTCACAACAGTGTCAGTTTTTTTTAAATACAACGTTTCCCAGTGGCTCCTGTGTCCGATTTACCAGACGAGCCTGAGGTGATGAAAAATCTCCACATTTTAAACTTAAGTTTTGTTGTTTTCACCAGCATCCTTCAGCTGTTGCCGTGTCACTCACCTTTCCAGAGTACTGCGACATTTTTACCCACTGGATGTCGTCCAACCTGGCCCACAACCACACACACAGTGTAACAGAGAAAAAGTTGGACACCCCAATATATATGGCAGGGGGCGAGCGAGGGGCAAGCGAGGGGTGAGGTCCAGGACCAGCGGACAAAAGACGAGGCTTTAAAGGTTTTTGCTGCCTCGACGCTTTCTCTTCATCCTGATGTGTCTGCTGATTCTGCTGTGTGTGTGTGTGTGTGTGTGTGTGTGTGTGTGTGTGTGTGTGTGTGTGTGTTTCAATAGAATGTGCTTGGCCTGAGCTTTGCAGGGTCAGTGATACTGCACATGCCACATTTCTATAGAGACAGACAGGTACAGTGAAAGGATGCATACAGAACTCCTACTGTTAGTGCTGTCCTATACATCCACAGCATTTACATAACAAAAACCAGAAATTCAAGTTTTCTGGATTCACAGTTTTTAAAATTGAGATTAAAATGTTTGGGGTTGGGGGACTGGGTGGACGGGGGACGAGTCACATGATTAATTCAAATTGTCACACATTAACTGAAGGTTTGACAGTTATCATTATGTCTTTACAGACAGTCTCTGGTGTGGAAGAAGAATTTAGATCTTCTACTTTAGTAAATGTCTCAGTACATTCGTGTAAATTAACAAAAGAATGTGATGATTTTCCTGTTGTAGCTGCTCCAGGTGGAGCTGGTCTGATTCGTTTAGTCCACTGGTTCTGGCTGATCATCTAGCTGATAATACTTGTATTGGAGTATTGACTTTTTTTTACTTCAGTAAAAAATCGAAATGCTTCTTCCACCACGTTCACGTTGTTTTTCAACCAGGGCTCAGAGTGAACTTCTTCCCACACCGTCACCATTTCACCGCTTTGTGTTAAACATTACCGTACATTTGTTCCTTGCACATAATCAACCACTGGGGTGCAGTCAGGTCCTGATGCTGCTGTCTGCTGGGTTGAGGCTGCCCCCTGCTGGTCTCAGTAGTCACAACACCACCAACAGGGTGGACACCGATGGAGCTGCAACCACTAGTTGATTAACTGATCAGCTGATCAAAAATAATAATAATAACGAGAGATTGTTGATGATCAGTTCATTGACTGAGACTCTGTGGATTCCCTCCGTTATTCAGTTCATAGACCAAACCATGAAATGAGAACATATTAACCAAAAACACTAATTTGCAGCCCAGGTCACCTTCACTCAAATGAACTGAGGGGGCTTTTTAGCATAAATACATAAACTCTTCATGTGTCATATTCAGGAAACAAAGTCTTTATCAGCTTCAATAAAGACTCACGGAGCTGATTTTTAGCCAAACAATAGAACGTAGCTTTAATGAGAACAACCATAAAAACAGAAATATTACTTCTTTTTTCTTTCCTTCTTTTTTGTGCATATAAAAAGGTTTTTTTTCTTTTTAATATAGAAGAGTGATCATTTGAGGGGAGCAGCAGAGACCAGCTTCTATTGTTGCCTCATTAACTTATATAAGAAACGTGAGGTCTTTAATAAATGTGATGCACTGCTGAATAATGCCATTAAATCATTTTAACCTCCAGCTCCACCCTGACCTTGTCCTGTGAATCAGAGTCACAGTTTTTCTTCTTCCAACGTTTCTCTCAGCTTCAGTAATAAATATATTTTTGTTCATGCACTGTTTTTCTGTTAGCATCTCTCTGATTAAACGAATGTATCACTCAGGTGTTTTATTCTGGTCCTCCTTGATATGCAGCAAACATCATACCAAACCCCATTTGAAAATCTATTAATTTAGTGTTGTCTTGCAAATCAGCCACTATACCGAGGTTATGAAAGAAGACTTGATGCCTTTTACAAACCCTCAGTGTCTTATAGCATATTCAGCAGAAATTCACAAAGAAAATATTAATTTCAGTAAAATCAACTTTCACACCACTCACCACTGTATTTTCATGGAGCAAGAAGTTAAACAAGTCCCTGTAAATCCAGTGAAGACCCCCAAAGCCCAAAATGTCCTTCCAGCTCAGAGCGGATGTTTAGAGAGTCTACAGTTCACAGTTCAGGTTTTAAACATCAGCACTGAGTTCACAGAAGATGTTTGTGTTTAAGATTCTCTCTGAAAATGTGAAACATGCTCCTGAGGTTTTCTGCCCATCATCAAGTTTAACGAAGATAAAACAGTGATTATTTCGATGGCATTTAACGTAAAGTACATCTCCCATGAGGCTTTGCCAGTGCTTCTCTGGGCTCAGGGGCAGAAAACTGCAGTCATGTGTTTTAGTTGTCCAATATGTGGAGCGGAACAGAGTGTGGTGTAAACTTCATGGGGAGTAAACAGAATATATCAGGACTAACATGGAAGCTAACAGTAACTGGACCTCAGAGGTGGTCTCTCCTGCCTGCTGAGCCTCAGTCGCTGCAGTGGACGGTGATGGGACCAGAGTTTTTGGAAGCTACATCATGGAGCAGGGTGTCCGACTCTGTGGCTGACCCGCCTCCATCTTCTCCACCTCCAGGATCATCCTCCTGAACACCTCCACCGCCGTCTGAGCAGGAGAGAGAGTCAGAGAGCAACAGAGAGCCAGTTAGCCTCTCTCTCTCTCTCTCACACTGAAAACTGTAAACCCTGTTTTCCTGTGGCTTCTGTAGTTACTGCTCTCTGCCTGCAGGGGGCAGCACTGCAGCTATCACCAAAGTGCTACCAGTCCAACAGTCCACACTTTATTTTGTTCATTTGTGTTTCTGCTGCGTTTCTTTTTTTAATGTCTGAACTCACCTGGTTTTCTTTGGCTGAAGACTCGAGGAAGGCAGCGTTCCACGACTCTGCCAGAGCTTTCCCCTCTTCGTAACTGATCACCCTGAACAACAACGCCAACAACACAATGGCTGTTTGGAAATTTGTGTTTAGCGACACATTTATTAGTAGGTTTTTATAATTTTATTGGAGTCAGTGATGACAGCATGTTATTGAATTCAAATCCAGTATCGAGTCAGAGTCCTCTGAACATCTGTTATCAAGCCTGATTGAGTTTATCTTCTAACATTCACATGTAACTACAAGCTAAACGTCTACAACACACACATGTCTAAGCTGCTTCTGTTGGCTGAGAAGGTAAACCAACACTTCCTGCCTCTGCCTCTAATTAAAAGCTTTGTAAAGCTTGCAGGAACTATCACTTCATCTTTTTGGAAGGCTTTTATTGTGAAGCACCTGCAGGAAGTTCTGAGGTGTGACTGTGTAGTTGTGTTGAAGTGTATACTGTAAAGAAGATGAATTAATGACTGATAACTGTTCACTGTGCAGTGAATCATTATTTAGAACTGTGCTGCAGTGTGTGTGTGTGTGTGTGTGTGTGAAATGTCTTACCTCTCCATGTGTAAGTCTTTCTTGTTTCCAACTAAAATCATCGGCACCCTGGAGAGAGAGAGAAGCGTTTGTTAATCCCAGAGTTCAGTCTGACAGGAGGTGACAGATTCACTCCTGTCAGGTAATACATCAGTCAATCGTTGGAACATCTTCTGTCAGTTATAGAGTGGAGCGTCACCTCAGTGTGTGTTCCAGGAAAATCTGGATTTATATGTCATAAACAATAGTAAACTTTGAGTCATGGCTGTGTACACTGATCAGCTGTGTTGTTTGGACTGATGCTCATAAACACGGGAATCTTTACTGTCTTTACCATCCCGATGGCGTGTGTGTGTGAGTGTGTGTGTGTGTGTGTGTGTGTGTGTGTGTGTGTACGTACTGGACATTTCCAACCATGTCGAGCAGCTTCTCGTGGATCACTCTGACCACCTCAAAACTACACACAGGCACAAAAACAACACACTGACTGACTCCATACATGCTCAGGAGAAAAGAACTGTTAATCACCACGGCAACTGTGTTAACGAGCAGCTCCTTCACAGAGCTCGTTTAACTCCGCTGTTTCCTGCGATCCACTGAAGACAAGTCAATTAAGTCATTAGCCAGAGTGAGAAAGAGAAGGAACGAAAGAGGAAAGAAAAGAAAGAAACCACAGAAAAAACAGACTAGAAGACATTAAAGACAGAAATATTTTAACAACTGGGACGGTCTCACGGACCTTTGAATAACCTTTATGACACGTCAGAGCAGGTACAGGTGTAATAAATAAGACGGGGGAGGAGAGGCATGTCCCTGGGACACTCAGAGACTGGTCCATCGTTAATGTTCCACATGTTTCTGCTGTGACGAGTCAAAGTGTCGGCTGAACGAGTGAAGATGTGATGACAGAAAACAGGAGAGAGGGGTGCTGAAAACATCCAGAAGAAAGAAACTCTGCCAGAGCTTTCCCCTCTTCGTAACTGATCACCCTGAACAACAACGCCAACAACACAATGGCTGTTTGGAAATTTGTGTTTAGCGACACATTTATTAGTAGGTTTTTATAATTTTATTGGAGTCAGTGATGACAGCATGTTATTGAATTCAAATCCAGTATCGAGTCAGAGTCCTCTGAACATCTGTTATCAAGCCTGATTGAGTTTATCTTCTAACATTCACATGTAACTACAAGCTAAACGTCTACAACACACACATGTCTAAGCTGCTTCTGTTGGCTGAGAAGGTAAACCAACACTTCCTGCCTCTGCCTCTAATTAAAAGCTTTGTAAAGCTTGCAGGAACTATCACTTCATCTTTTTGGAAGGCTTTTATTGTGAAGCACCTGCAGGAAGTTCTGAGGTGTGACTGTGTAGTTGTGTTGAAGTGTATACTGTAAAGAAGATGAATTAATGACTGATAACTGTTCACTGTGCAGTGAATCATTATTTAGAACTGTGCTGCAGTGTGTGTGTGTGTGTGTGTGTGTGAAATGTCTTACCTCTCCATGTGTAAGTCTTTCTTGTTTCCAACTAAAATCATCGGCACCCTGGAGAGAGAGAGAAGCGTTTGTTAATCCCAGAGTTCAGTCTGACAGGAGGTGACAGATTCACTCCTGTCAGGTAATACATCAGTCAATCGTTGGAACATCTTCTGTCAGTTATAGAGTGGAGCGTCACCTCAGTGTGTGTTCCAGGAAAATCTGGATTTATATGTCATAAACAATAGTAAACTTTGAGTCATGGCTGTGTACACTGATCAGCTGTGTTGTTTGGACTGATGCTCATAAACACGGGAATCTTTACTGTCTTTACCATCCCGATGGCGTGTGTGTGTGAGTGTGTGTGTGTGTGTGTGTGTGTGTGTGTGTGTGTACGTACTGGACATTTCCAACCATGTCGAGCAGCTTCTCGTGGATCACTCTGACCACCTCAAAACTACACACAGGCACAAAAACAACACACTGACTGACTCCATACATGCTCAGGAGAAAAGAACTGTTAATCACCACGGCAACTGTGTTAACGAGCAGCTCCTTCACAGAGCTCGTTTAACTCCGCTGTTTCCTGCGATCCACTGAAGACAAGTCAATTAAGTCATTAGCCAGAGTGAGAAAGAGAAGGAACGAAAGAGGAAAGAAAAGAAAGAAACCACAGAAAAAACAGACTAGAAGACATTAAAGACAGAAATATTTTAACAACTGGGACGGTCTCACGGACCTTTGAATAACCTTTATGACACGTCAGAGCAGGTACAGGTGTAATAAATAAGACGGGGGAGGAGAGGCATGTCCCTGGGACACTCAGAGACTGGTCCATCGTTAATGTTCCACATGTTTCTGCTGTGACGAGTCAAAGTGTCGGCTGAACGAGTGAAGATGTGATGACAGAAAACAGGAGAGAGGGGTGCTGAAAACATCCAGAAGAAAGAAACAGAGGAGACAAAGATGAACGGAGCAACGGAAAGACAGAAAATGACAAAAGTAAAGGAGGAAGAAAGAAGCAAAGTAAAAACAAAGAGAAGAAGAAAAAACAGGGACCGTGTTTTTTTACCTTTTGTAGGATGTGACAGAATAAATGAGGATGTAACCGTCAACGTCGATGGTGTAACTCTGAGGGAAGATGGAGTACTCATCCTACAACACACAGACAGAGAGACAGACAGAGAGAGACAGGCAGAGAGAGAGAGAGACAGAGAGAGAGACAGACAGAGAGAGACAGAGAGAGAGACAGAGACAGACAGACAGAGAGAGAGAGAGACAGAGAGAGAGACAGAGACAGAGAGAGAGACAGACAGAGAGAGACAGAGAGAGAGACAGAGACAGACAGACAGAGAGAGAGACAGAGACAGACAGACAGAGAGAGAGAGACAGAGAGAGACAGACAGAGAGAGACAGAGAGAGA
>JBBMJY010000013.1:467068-474568 GCA_037833715.1 Toxotes lorentzi
AGAGAGACAGAGAGAGAGACAGAGACAGACAGACAGAGAGAGAGACAGACAGAGAGAGACAGAGAGAGAGACAGAGAGAGACAGACAGAGAGAGAGACAGAGAGAGAGACAGGCAGAGAAAGAGACAGACAGAGAGACATACAGAGAGAGAGACAGACAGACAGACAGAGAGAGAGACAGAGAGAGACAGACAG
Source organism: Toxotes lorentzi (assembly GCA_037833715.1). Classification (NCBI taxonomy): domain Eukaryota; kingdom Metazoa; phylum Chordata; class Actinopteri; family Toxotidae; genus Toxotes; species Toxotes lorentzi. The sequence goes on from JBBMJY010000013.1 coordinate 467,263, forward strand.
ACAGACAGAGAGAGACAGAGAGAGAGACAGAGAGAGACAGAGAGAGAGACAGAGAGAGAGACAGACAGACAGAGAGACAGAGAGAGACAGAGAGAGAGACAGAGAGAGACAGAGAGAGAGACAGAGAGAGACAGAGAGAGACAGAGAGAGAGACAGAGAGACAAGGTACTCTATTAATTCTGGTGAGAAATTGCAGCAGCATGAATCACAAAACAAAAACCACATAAGGAAACTCGAAGACGTGGATATGAAATAAAAACAGCTGATTATTTTCTTGATTAACGGACTGTAATGGCTGTTTGGCTGTAAAAAGAAAAAGCTAACAGAAGATTTTCTCAGTATTGGAGGTAATGAAAGTATCAGAGAAGTTACCTGGACATGAGCTCACCTGACCGGCCGTGTCGACCAGCTGCAGGTTGTACTCCTGACCGTTCACTGTCATCGTCTTGGTAAAGGCTGAACAGGAAACAGAGACTGAGTTAGATCTGGATAAAGGTTCATTCAAACCTGAACTGGAGCTCACGTCAACCAAAGACCAATCACAGCACAGACTCACTGTTCTCTATGGTGGGGTCATAGGAGTCCACGAACTGTCCCTCCACGAACTGGATGGTGAGAGAAGACTTCCCTAGAAACACAGCTTCAGTTAATCAGTGAAGAACGTGAAGCGTCGTCACATCATCCGTGGTTCATATGAATGAATGAACGACAAACGGCAGCCATTTGTTACGGCACCGACGTGAATCCTTTAATCAATCAACAGAAAATGAATCAGCAACTATTTCTGAAAGATCATCGAAAGTTAATTTCAAGGCAAAACAAAGAAACACAAAGGTTTAATGGCTCCAGTCTTCTATCACAGTTAATTCATTTTTTCATTTTAATGATTAATGCTGCCAATGTTTGAATTAATACTGAACAGAAAATGTCATAACAGCAGCTGTATGAACATGTCACGCTCACTGTGTTGTTCTCTCTACATCTGGACTAGTTATTAATAGTTAATAATTATTAAACCCATTAACAACACATATAGAACCTTTACAGTAATAGCTCTATGAATGCTGCCCTGTCAGAAAGTGTATGAACGTGTGCACCTCAGATATCAGCTCCCTGCACTCACACCGTGCTAAAACACTGTCATACACCGGACACTGAGTCAGGGCCTTCCTGCCGGGATGCTCTCAGCCGCAGCATCAGGACCACACCTGCCGCACAATCTGATTGGCTGTCGGCTAACCAATCTCTGCTTGCACCCAGTTATGGTGGTTGGGATGGCTTTGAGTTCGTTAAATCAGGAGTCGTTTACAGTGCTGTGAAGAGAGGAGCAGCTCCCCTCTCGCTCCATGTTGTCTTCATGTGGACTAAATATTCCTGAAGGACAAAGCTTTATATCGGTAGCGGCGTGGCTTTGGACTGAAATGCGCAGCGATGAACCCGGTAACACCCGGTAAAACCCCGCCTAATGCAGGAGATAACGTGACGAGCACTTACCCACCGACCTGTAACCCAACACAGCGATTTTCCGGGATTTGGGCTGCGGCATGATTTTATTTCGTGCATCCAGACGAGCGGACAGAGCCTCAGAGCTCCTGCATCACCGCTTCCCGGAGCAGCCCGGACTCACCGCACCGCGAAGGAGCGCTCAATGCCGATTGGCCGCGTACACGCACAGAGGCGGGTCTTTGTCGTAAGTCTGCGTTTTCATTGGTTTGAAATGGACGCACCACGGAAATGGGTTCTTGACGCCTTCGTTCATTGGATAAATCTGAATGCCAGGCACTTCCTTCGAACCAATGGGAGAGTAGAAGACAACAAAGTGGGCGGGAGCAGCAGTGTTTAGAAATGAGCTGCCGCGGCTAAGCTAGCTCGCTCCTCCCCGGCTCAGTCCATCCTCCTGCTCTTTGGGCCTCCTGCTCTTTGGACCTCCTGCTCTTTGGACCTCCTACTGTTTGGGTCTCCTTTGGACCTCCGACTCTGGGTTTGAATGGCCGGCGTCGCCCTGCAGTGCTCCGCTCCCTGGCGTTTTGTCAAATTAAGAAGGTGAGAATAGGAAAGTGTTGTGACGCTGTAGATAGTGACTCTGACTTCACCGAGCAGTTAAACGGGATGAGCTGTGTATGTGTTTACTTCTGTTTGCTGTCAGTAACAGCTGTTAGCAGCTGCAGCTAACGAGGCCGCGTTACTCTGTAAATATCAGGATGAACGTTGAAGTAATGTTAGCTGTGACCTTTGGTCCACATTCTCAGAGGAGGATCAGAGGAGGATCAGAGGAGGATCAGAGGGGGGGGCACTGACATGACCTGACAATCAGACTGGAGTTCCATTTCCTCTCTCTTCATCCACTCATTATTAGGAGTGCTGGGCTTCATTCATTCATTCAGAAGATAAAAAGAGGAGGAGATGTGCAGCAGCGGGATTTTCACAACCTGGCAACCCAAACGTTGTTCTTCTGAATGTCTAATAACTGTACAGCATTATTTATAAAGCGTTATCAAACCCATTAACTACGGCTTATACAACCTTTAAAAAGAAGTGATACCTAATAAATGCTGCCTTGGTGCCCAGGTTTGTTTTCCTAGTCTGCCCTTTATCCACGTGACTCCAGACCTCTACATTCATTCATTCATTCATCATTACCTTACATAAAAATGATCCCTGGAGTTTCACGCAGCCCTAAAATCTACGTGGGAACAGTTTCTCTTTAGGTCAGTGCACTGACTGTTTCCTTCTGTGTTACCAGCTTGGTCCGAGTTTCTACCATTCCCAGTCTGAAGTTCCACACCACAGCCTCTCCTATGATGGGTGAGTATCTGCTGGACGGACACAGTCGGGCGGGGGTTCCTCTCCTTTGTTTGCTGTTCACACCGTGCAAAAAGAAAAATTCAGTGTGATCAAATGAATTCGACATAGCACTAAATAACTGATTCCAATGCTGGACTGCAGATCATTACTGTTCAGTGATAGTGATGTCAGCGTGTGTGCAGGTGCGACTGTGGAGCAGTTTGAGCAGGCGAAGAGCAAACTGTCAACGCTGAACAAAGACCCAGGCAACGAGGCCAAACTGAAAATCTACGCTCTCTTCAAACAGGTGGGACACGCTCCACTTCGTACTCCTGCGTAAAATCAGGCGTGAGCATTTCTTACGTCTTAAATAAACCACTGAAGCTCCAAAATAAATGAACAGATCTTTTCTTTTTTCTTGGTTAACCCTGTCATCCATTCATCCATCCATTTTCAGGTGCAGGTTGTGTGGAATGATTAGCTCATTATATTCAGATAGAACTATAATTCTTATTGTACCTGCTGGTTTTCATTGATATGCAGCATCGCTGATAAACGGTATTAAATTACATTCTCCAAAGGCTTAAAATGACTGATACTAGTTAACCTTGCTGATTTAATTGTCCTCCTCCTCCAGGCCACTCAGGGTCCCTGCAACACACCAAAACCAGGCATGCTGGACTTTGTCAACAAGGCCAAATGGGACGCATGGAAATCTCTGGGCTCCATACCACAGGTACAAATGCTTCTGTGAAACCTTTTAAAATAATGCAGCACCTGAAAGTGACGGCTGTGATTTAACCAGGAGGGAAAAATCGACCCTAAAAGACTTTCAGCTGGTCTGTGATCAGCAGTGTGACCCTCAGCCTGGCTCTTCAGCCTCTTGTCTGCCTGCTGCTCTGATGCTGAATATTAGTTTGGCTGATGTACTCAGGAAGAGCCAGGCTCATGAGCATCTGTTTCCGTGTCTCACAGGATGAAGCCAGGCAGCAGTACTGCGACCTGATTGGCTCCCTGGTGGAGGCAGAAGGTCCGAGCTCTGATCAGGTGGCTGCAAAGCCTGCTGGGAGTGGGACAACGTACAAGACGCTTTTGGTCACCACGGAGGATGACATCACCACCATAAAACTCAATCGACCGGCCAAAAAAAACGCCATCACTACTGAGGTGTGTGTGTTTGTGTGTGTGTGTGTGTGTGTGTGTAGATTTAATTTAAACTGAAGTATAAATCCTTCAAACTATTTAAACTTCCTTACATCTCTGTCCGACCTTTGATTGAATGCAGCTTCCTGTCTGCACACTTCCTGTACAGACAGGAAACAAAAGACACATTAACACAATAAGGCACGAGGTCAGAGGTGATGGGCGGGGCCTCATCACTCCTGTTAACTCTTCCATTTCTGTTCTTTTTCAGATGTACAGTGAACTTATTGCAGCTCTGGAGCAGGCGGCTAAAGACGACTCAGTCATCACTGTTTTTACTGGTACACACACACACACACACACACACACACAGACATGAGGATCTGTGGCCCTTTATCAGGCAGATTGTGTTTGTCCCATTGTATAACACACACACACACTCTTCACTGCAGGCGCTGGCGACTACTACTGCAGTGGAAACGACTTGACCAACTTCAAGCTGGAGGGGGGAGGGGTGGAGGAGATGGCCAGGCGCGGTGCAGAGCTGCTCCGGTGATCACTGACTGACTGATTGATTGATTGATTGAAGTAAACCGGCTCTCTGGCTGATCAGCTGAGTCTGTTTCACAGTTCAGTTCATCTGAATAAGAGTCGTTGTTATTGGCCCGTTTCTCACCCGTGTGTCTTCGTACGTGGGATTTGTGGATGTGAGGACAGAAAGTTCGGGTCAGACTTTGTGACTCTTCAGTGTTACAGTCCTGTGGTTTTAGAGTTTTGCTCTCTTCTTCTCTGCAGTCAGTACGTGAAGGCCTACATCGACTTCCCGAAGCCGCTGGTTGCTGTCGTGAACGGACCGGCTGTCGGGATCTCTGTCACTGTGCTGGGACTCTTCGACCTGGTCTACGCTACGGAGAGGGTACGCACACACACTCTCTCACATGTGTTGGTGTTTCTGTTGTCATGAGGACGTCCACAGGTCATCACATTAATCACTGAGTCTCTGTCCCAGGCCACCTTCCACACTCCGTTCAGTCAGCTGGGCCAGAGCGCTGAAGGATGCTCCTCCTACACCTTCCCCAAAATAATGGGCCCCACCAAGGTACACACACACACACACACACACACACACACACACAGATACACACAACTTTTACTGTAGTAATGTTTTCAATGCTTCTATTTATCACTGTATCACTGTGAAGGAAGAATTCAGGTGCGTGGTTCAGCTCAGGTAATAAACTGTTACTCTCTGTCTCTCTCTGTCTCTGTCTGTCTCTGTGTCTCTCTCTGTCTCCGTCTCTCTGTCTCTGTCTCTGTCTCTCTCTGTGTGTGTCTCCGTCTCTCTGTCTCTGTCTCTGTCTCTAGGCCAGTGAGATGCTGTTGTTCAATAAGAAGCTAACAGCAGCTCAGGCCTGTGAACTCGGTCTGGTCACTGAGGTTTTCCCTGACAGCAGCTTCCAGTCGGAGGTCTGGACCAGGCTGAAGGCCTACGCCAAGCTGCCCCGCAATGTAAACAAACACACACACACTCACAGGGATGTATACTGAGGATTGTGGCCATTTATCCTTCCCGACAGACCTGATTTTGTAAATTGTGGTAATGTCCCCTCTCTCTGTCTTTTGTCTCTCTGTCAGTCTCTGGCTTTCTCCAAGCAGCTGATCCGCTCGATGGAGAAGGAGCGTCTGTACGCGGTGAACGACGCCGAGGTGGAGTGTCTGATAGGCCGCTGGATGTCAGACGAGTGTTTCAACGCCGTGATGAGCTTCTTCCAGGCCAAGGCCAAGCTCTGAGGGACGGAGTGTGTGTGACAGAGTGTGTTTCTGACATGACCAAACAGATTCATTCTTAAATGGCACATAATGTACAGGTGATTTAAGAAAACCCTCAGCAGTGTGACGGTGAATTCCCAACATGATCGATGATTTTAATGTGATCACATGAAGGAATCATGGACTCATTTCACTCTGGGCTCTGTGGTTAACGTTAATGTGCCTTAAACACTGTAATATCTCAACAGGCTGCTCCTCTTTCTTCATCGTAAACTCGTCTTTGTCTTTTCTCTTCACTCTGTTCAATAAAAGCAAAATTTGTATTCACTGAAGTTGTGTTTTATGTTGTTACTTGTTTTCACTCTGTCATCGTGGGTCAGCTTTATCTTCATTATGAGTCAGACTGATCAGGAACCAGTTCACTCTACACACCTTTACCAACATCACAGTGATGAAAACATGAATTTATCATCCAATGATCCAATTATTCTGTAGGAATCAGGACTGGGGAGTGGATGATGGACGATGGGGGAGAAAATAAACTGAATGAAGTGACATACGTCACCATTATCAAATGTATGAGTGAATAAATGTGATGTGTATGTTCCACTGTACACACAACATATATCACAATAACGTACAGAAGAAGAATAAATCTAACATACAAGTAACCGTGTTTAAGCAGGATCTGAGGCGGAACCTGTAGATGTTCACAGCTGATCCACCAGGTGGCAGCACTCACCTAGAAATAAATCACTTGACACCCACACATAAGAAAACTTAATGCAAAGCAGCCAGAGTTCTTAATCTCATTTAGAGAGCGCTGCTCTGAATTAAAGGAGCAGTCTGACATTTTGGGGGAAACCGTGTTCACTCACAGTGAGGAGAAGCTGGAGCAGCCCTGCTGCCATGTTGGACAACCTGAGGTTCAACATGCACAGAGCCTGGAGGGTGAAGCTGTGATACAACCATTCACCCTCACTGTGGGCAGACAATCAGAGTTTCACTGTGTGTAACAGCCGCATCTGGATGATGCAGAGGCCTCAGTCCTGTGAATCTTCTCTTGGGCACAGATGGAAGCACGAAGTCTGTGACTCTTTGAAGACTTGTCAGCACTTTAAGGATGAATTTCAGCTGGGTTTGATTTTTTTTTCTGCAACATTCTGGGGAAAAACTCTTGATTCCTCCCTTTAAGACCTTTTGGTTTCTTTGTCCTCGCTCTGCTCTGCGCTGCTTTGAAGCCTGAACAGGAAGCAGGACGCTCCATCTCTCTGAGTTGTGGCCCCTGTGGGTCGCCGTACTTAAATTCCATTGTTGTCAAATTTAGCGATGTTGTCCTGAGCTTTGGGACATGCACTCAGGTCTGCAGAGGCCTTTTAGCTCTTATTTATTTATGAGGGACGTCACCGTGCTCCTTTTCCTCCCTTTGGTCTGAAATGTGTCGGCGTCCGTAGCCTCCCCAGAGCCCTGAACACAAAGCCCTGACGTATAAATCTCAGCTCAGCCCTGAGGTGCAGCTGGACTACATGCGTCGCTGCTTTGACAAACAGCGCTGAGCTTTTACTGCAAAAGAATCCAGAGTCAAACCATCCGTCTGAGCGGCGTCAGA
>JBBMJY010000013.1:479568-485142 GCA_037833715.1 Toxotes lorentzi
GGAGGAGGAGGAAGAGGAGGAGACAGAAAGTCATTGATTCACTGATGAAGAACATGCAGGAGAGAGCGAGTTAACGAGAGAAGGAAAACACGAGAAGTTCACATAAATCATAAATCATAGATTTACCTGAAGGTCGGCCGCAAAGATAAAAATAGAAAATGAAATTAATATTTCATGTGAAAAAACAAGAAAATACGGTCACTGTCATTACTGATAAATCATCAGAAAAACTCAGATGATTTTTATAGTTCGACGTCTTCAGATTCTTCTTTTGTCCAAACAACAGTTTAAAACCTGATAAATGACTCAAACTGAGAACTTCATTCTTTTTCTGTCGGTGGATTAATCATTTTACCATCTTTCCTCTTCGTCTTGTCCTTCAGCGTTTCCTGTGGAGACCCGGCGGAGGTTTTGGTGACCTTGCCGAGGATACGCCGCCTGTTTTCTCGCAGAGATCCTCCTCCGAGCAGAGCCTCTGCTCGCTCTGCAATCAGCTCGACATTTACATTCAGATGAGGCCAAGGCCGCTGGGGCTGCTGGAATGCAAATTTACCCAGAGATCAGCTGGGGACTCGTATAGATGGAAAAAGGAGGAGGAAGGTGATAACGCTTCCTCCTGTGCTCACATGACATTTAAAACCATAATCAGCAGGGTTTCATTAGAGGAGAGTTCACAGGGTGAAACGCACTGAGCGTCTGAATCTTCACGTCTGTTTGCAGGAAAGACGTTATATTTTAATCTCATACAGTAGGTATAAGAAATGAAAAACTCAAATCTTCTGTCCACAGCAAAATTCATTCGGGATGTTCATGGTCTCCAGAGGATGGTTCTTCTGACAGATATTAAACAGGTTTGAACACTGTCCTGCGTCGATCCATCGGCCCGTTGACTTCAGGAGGTTCTGCTGGTGCAGGAGGTGGAAACAGGACTTTACATGTCTTTGAATCATATAAACACATTATTCACGTTCGGAAGGAGGACACATTTTTACATGGCTGCTCTGATCATCCTCTGGTCGGGTCTGGTGTTCGGGTTTGGGGAGGTTTTCCAAAGGTCCGTTTTGGGGTGGAGACCTCTGCCTCTGGCTTCTCTTTGCAAACACAGTCAGCCAGACTTTAAAGGGGGATTCTGCCCATTTTCCACATGAATGTCAGTTTACAGTATAAAGAGACGGATCATTTGTTCGGTGTCTCTGGAGGACGACCATCGTGATGTAGGACCCAGGTTTTTGGATTTCCACCAGACTTCTCAGTCTTTAATCTGTGTCTCACAAGTCTGCCTTGATTGGCAGGTGTCTCAGCCTCTCCTGTGCCGTCAGCATCTCAAATGAGGATTTTCTGTCTCAAACAAAACCCAAAACTTTAAAGTATCAATCTTTAAAGTTTCTAAAGTCTTTGACAGGAAGTTTTAAATGACAACACACATCATCTGCTCCTGTGTTTGGTGGTTGTCAGTTCTGCAGAGGTGTTGTTGCAGTGGCCCTCACACTGACCTGGTGGTTAGAGAAAAAAAAAAAAAAGTAAAAATCCCGGCAGCAGTGAAACGAGCCGACCTGAACCGGCGGTCATCTCAGGGCACATACTCATCATCGAAAAGAAGAGAAAGCCTCATTGAGATTCAGGGGAGAGACGCTCGACTCACCCCGACGTGACTTCTCTCTGCGGGCAAACCCAGCGACCCTGTGCAGAGGCACATTCTCCTCCTGTTCCTTCCTCCTCAGGCGTTCAGAGGGAGTAATGACTCACAGTCGTATTCCCCACCAGCGGCTGGCTGCTCTTTCAGAAGTGGCTCTGTGGAGCTTCTGGTTCACTGACTTTATTGCATTGTGGTTTGGTTCTGAGGGGGGATCAAAGTGTGATCTGTTACCCAGAGACTGGAGGAGACTGAAGGCCTTTTCACTTCAGTGTTGCTGCTTTCCTTTAACGCGCTGTTTAAACTGGGAGCTCACCGGTCGACTTCAGACCAAAACACATCAATTAATCCTTTAAATGTCCTTAATTTATCCATTAAAATTCATTCCTCATTAAAAATACCACATGCTCAGGGATTAGTCTGAGGGATTTAAGGGATTTATTTATGTCTCGGTTCATGTCGGAGTGATTAAAGGATAATTTAATACATTTGGTGCAGTTTTAACAGGGTGATGTGTTATTAATGTGAAAGACCCTTTAAATTTGTCAATAATCTATGAAATGATTCCTGATAACTTAACTAGGGACTCAGTTTGACCACAGAGCCACACGACTCTGCAGCATCTCGACTCTGCAGCATCTCGATGTGCATCACCTCGTGATGCTCAGAGGGATTCAAACTGACGTCAGAGTGTGTGTTGCACTTATTTCTGATGTTTGTGTTGTGGTTGTTCACATCTAGTTTTATATATTATGGTTGTTTGTGTTTCTTCTGTCAAGTGATAGTTAAAGTTCGGACATTCATTCATTCATTTTGGACATTCATTCACTCACTCATCACTGCAGCTCATTGACTTTCTGGCTTTCTCACTCTGGTCCCTCTCTTGGGTGCGTTTGTTTTCCCAGTCCCCGGCAGTGACACCTGTGCCGAGGCGTACCTGAGTGACCTGAGCAGATGTGACCCGCCCGCCCTCCTGCCCCCCACCTGCCCCCCACCTGCCCCCCACACTCCATTAAAGCCGGTGAACCACTTCGATGAGTTCACATCGACTCCGCAGCGACTGCAGCCTCCACGGGTTCACACCAGGACACACACACACACACACACACTGTTTGAAGTGGTTGGAGGTGTTTAATTTCATTTCTCATTCAGTCCCTGTATTTCTGAAGGAGGCCTGCTCTGCTATGCACGAGGGACATTTTCATTTAACAGCTATTCGATCTACATACAAAATTACTGGAGAGAGAAAGAAAAGAGGGATGTAAGTAAGAGGGAAAGCATGAATGTAAAAATGGGGGAGATGGAGAGAGGTGTGGAAAGGAGACGAGGAAAGAGGAGGAGGGATAGGAGAGGAAAGAGGAATCTGACGGAGAGAGAGAGTCACAGTGACTCACTGTGGGCTGAATATGAAAACATGATTTTCTCCTACACTGCAGCCTGAAGGTGCAGCACTAAGAGGACGACGTAAGTTCACACCGTCAACTGAAATGAACTTCAGTCTCCAGTCCAGCTGGATCTCTCCGTCTCTCCCTCGTCTGATATGTAGTACGAAGCATAAATATTTCCTCAGATTTTCTGGGATCACGGTTTTTAATCTTGTAAAGACGCTCTGACCTGTATTCTCCCCAGAAATTCCAACATGACCAACAGTAACTCAGGCAGGCAGGAAAAAGTCAACAAGCAGTTCATCGGGCTGATCGCTGAGTCCGTGACCATCTCTACAGGGACACCTGGGAGTCCACTGTCATCTCTGCATGGACACCTGGAAGCAGCTATCGTCTCTACATGGACACCAGAGACTTTAAAAGGTGATGGGATTTGCACACATTCAGTCGTACTGCGGTTAAACTGCCGTGTGCTCCGATCCGAGTTTTCCTCTGTTCTTAGAAAAGATCATGAATGTGTGAGATGAGTGTTGCTGCCATCTGCAGGTATGACTTTGCATAGAATGATTTTTTGTCACGAATTTGTTGTGTGACAAACAGTCAGCGTGTTGATGGGTGAACTGTCTGCGGCTGTAAGATGTTGTAAAGCTACACAACCGAACCATCAGAGGAAAACTGGGTTTACTGGGTAACTCAGAAAGCAACAAACCATCCGGAGGAGACTTCCCTTCCAGCCGTGTTCAGGGATCAGGAAAACTTTCCTCTCCATCAATCTCTGTGTCTCTTTAGAAAGAGTTCAGCCAGCCGCCGTCCAGCCTGACGCACATCTACGTACATGTCATCCTCATGGACTCATCTGCTTCATGCTGTAAACTCTCCACAGGTCGACCAGCAGCTCTCAGACCAGCTCCTCTCTGCCTGATCGAGGACTGAGGTGAAGCACATAAAACCGCAGGAGCATGACGTCCCAAAACATTCATTTCATCTACATAATGCATTACAGCTTTTTATGATGGCACCAGGAAGCATGTTTAAATTAAGATGTATGGGGCAGAGAGGCCTTTAGAGCTGTGGGTTTGACTCAGAAAGCTTCCTCAGTTACATTATGCATCACTGTAAAAGCTACTGGACCATTTCTCACAGGTTTTAGGAGGATGAGGGGACGATGAGCCGAGGACACACGGACTGAACAGATATGCTTTTCATCGTATGTCGTCTTAGATCACGCTACCGTCCCATGTTACACGGCAGCTTCTTAGGGTGCCACTGACGCTCATTGATTATCCGACCGTGTGACCCATCTAAAATATAAATGCTCATTCCCTGTAGATGTCTCTGACTGAACTCCTGTCAGCAGCTGCTCTCTGGATTGAGTTGAAAGTGGAGCTGTGAGACACTGTGGTGCATTGTGGGAGAACCGGCGGTGGTCCTGGTGAGCTGGAAACTCTGACGCTGTTAATGGTTAAATTGTGTCTGACTGTGATGCTGAACAGGTTTGTGTTACCTGCAGAGAGTTCCCACGAGGTATGAATGAATGAATACACAACGCTGTGGTTAAACTCTCCCTGATGCCCCTCACTGTGTGTGTGTGTGTGTGTGTGTGCGTGTGTGTGTGGTTGTAGTCTGGGTTTGGAAACACGTCCTGATTGTGTGGGTTCTGCTTTGGGATTGTTGATTGGCTTCATTAGTTTCCTGCTCACGCTCTCAGGCTCTGTGTTGTGGTTCTGGTCTGGCAACGTCTCTCTGCAGGATTACGTCTCAGCTGAGCTCCCATCAAACGTCCAGCTGCACTGAACCCAGAAGCATTCCTCCGGCGTCAGTGTCGACTCGATGTTGGTCAGTGGTAATTGGGTTGTGTGTCAGAGGTGTAGTCACACTGCATGAGTAAAAGTGCAGCTGCCTCTTTCAGCGTAGTTTTATTTGATAGTTTACTTGTTAAATGTTCAACAGCAGGTCCACGTTCTGGTCTTTGGGAGGTTCTGGGTGGTTCCAAGGGTCATTAAGGTCCAGGAACCAGCCAACGTTAAATTCAGCAGCAGGAAAACTGGTAACCTGCTGGTCAGACGGCTGCTGCCATCTGTGTGTGTGTGTGTGTGTGTGTCTGCAGTTGTGTTTTCATGTGTAGGTGTGTGCCATTTACTTTAGTATGAATGTGTGTTCATGTGTGTGTTGTGGTGGAACAGCCCGCCTCGAACAAGAGTATGTGCTGAATCATCTGGATCACACACACACACACACACACACACACACACACTGGGCCAGGACAAACAGCTCCCTGGGCGTTCAGTGCTGACTCGTCACTGCTGGAAGATTTTACAGGTGTTGGAAAAACACACACACACACACACAGGGGGCAGCCCTCACACACACACACACACTTCCTGGATGAGTGGTAACTCCTTTTATGGTCATCATTACAACGGGAAGTCCTCCTGAAAGATGACGTCATCCTTTCATCTCCCACCGCCCTGACAGTCAGAATGACTGTGTGTGTGTGTGTGTGTGTGTGTGTGTGTGTGTGTGTGTGTGTGTGTGTGTGTGTGTGTGTGTGTGTGT
>JBBMJY010000013.1:485242-542795 GCA_037833715.1 Toxotes lorentzi
TGTGTGTGTGTGTGTGTGTGTGTGTGTGTGTGTGTGTGTGTGTGTGTGTGTGTGTGTGTGTGTGTGTGTGTATCACATGATAATGGACCTCTGTGCTACCACAGCAGCTCTGACCATCCAGATCTGGACTCTACAGGACCTCTGAAGGTCCCTGTTGCATCTGGCACCACATTGTTGGCAGCAGATCACTGAAGTCCTGTACGTGAGCTGTGGTGCATCTACATCCATCCATTCATCTGTAAACAGAGCTGAAGGATGTTCAGACACATCCCGTCCAGAATTTGTTCAGTGCACTTGCAGAAAAAATCTGTGGGACTGCAGCAAACGCTGATTTTCATTTTTCTGTCCATGCCACACATCCTGTCGCTCCTCTCTGAGGCAAGAAACCTTCGACTGTAGCAGGTTACAGAAGCTGACCCAAGTATCAGGGAGTTTAACAGAGGCTCGACAGGAAGTGATGTCAGGACTTGTTCTATGTGTAGCAGCGTGTGTTGTCTGATGTGTGTCGAGTCATCAAAGCACACATCAGGTGCACTGTGTGCGATGCTGCTTTGGGAAGTGTGTGTTTCATCTTTGCTGAGTCATTAAAGAAAGTGAGTGCAGCCGACACCTTGTTGTGGTCACAGACTGATGTAAGTCCAGGTGTGTGTGTGTGAGTGTGTGAGTGTGTGACCTCATGACCTTGTGTGTGTTCTCAACATCTGTGTTAAACCATTCAGTGTCTGATCATCATCTTCAAAGAGTCTGGTAGTGCTGTCGCTGTGGTTATTCATCAAATACACACTGAGCTGACAGGAAGTAGAATGGATTTAGAGGAAGTGAAGAAAGGTCGGGTGAGATACGACCTGGTAATCAGGTGGATTTTTCTCATTAGAACTAGGTGAAGAGGTTCTTCTGTGCGGCGTCTGCATGTTCTCCCTGTGCCTGCGCGGGTTCTCTCCGGCTTCCTCCCACAATCACAAAAACATGCATGGGTTAGTGTGAGTGTGTGTGGTTGTCTGTCTGTGTGTGTCGGCCCTGTGATTGACTGGCGACCGGTCCAGGGTGTACCCCGCCTCTCGCCCGTAATCAGCTGATGATGGTAGAAAATGGATGGATGAAACTAGGTGAAGTTTCTCTAAACACATATTGGACCTGGTGCATCTCTGTTTTAGGAATGTAAATAACTATATAAAATATAAATTATACTTTATTCAGATTTGAAAGCTTTGAACAGACGCCGTGACTGAACTGTAGGATTCCCTCTTGTCTAGTCGGTTAACAGGCTAAAAACATGAAACCTTCTGTTTACACCCCCAAAACATTTTGGGAACAGTGTTTCTGAAACTTTGGGAAAACATTTGGTCCACAGTTTTAGAAAGTCTCAAAAGGACGAGGTGAAAAATGTGAGCGTTGTTCTGTCTTCAGTTTGTTCCGATGTAACCCCCACCAATACACAATGTGACTCACACACACACACAGATACACACACATGCACACACGCCTACACTAATGCCTCTGTGTCAGTAAAAGTGTGATCCATGTAGCTGCGAGAGTGAGTGTGTCCTGTTTGATCCTTACAAAGTCATCAAAGAACAGGATTAAAGCCTCGAACTTGTTGTGGTCAGAGGGAGGGCTGACACACACACACACACACACACACACACACACACACACACACACACACACACACACACACACACACACAGATGTCCTTACATTAATCCTGCCCGTCCTCACCTGTTTCTCTCCTTTACTCAGTTTCCTTTGCTCAGACAATGAACAGGAGAGAGAAAACAGAAAACCTGAACAAAAGAAAGTAAAAAAATAAAAAAGTGAGAAGAGGAAATAATAAAGAACATGAAATGGCTGGTGGTTTGACAGAAAGCAGACGAGGACAGATGTCCTCAGACTACAATAAAAAGCAACTGGAGCTGATCTGTGACTTTCTCCTCAGACCTGAATGATTCTCTGAGGGCAGACGAGAGCTCTGTGTTCATGTCATTCATCTTCTGTGAGAACAGTTACCAACACGAGCAGCAGCTTTTCATTTGTCCTGGTGCAGATGTCAGAAACAGGTTCATGTTCTTCCTAAAGCCTCACCAGGAGAGATGAAAATGTTTAGACTCATCTGAGTCTGCTTTAATTATCGTCGTCCGCTCAACGTAACGAGCAGCAGCGAGTGTTGTGGCGAGTACTGCTTCACTGACCTTGTATTCTTTTTTGCCCTGGGTTTCGCCTCTCAGGTCACATTACGCACGGTACAGTTGAATAGATGGTTAGAGCCATTTAGAGCTTTGGTATTAATGGTAAATACTGGTGAATACTGTTGGTATGTTGAGCAGCAGAGTAGTTGGTTGTCATGGTGTCTGTCGGGATTCCCCCTGTTTTTATGGGGGAGGCGTAGCCCCGTCCTCTCTGGGGGACGTCCCCTGTCCCTGGCAGACCTGATGACAGCTGTGGTTTGTATTTGTTATACTGATGTTTTTTGATATATTGATTGAATTATATTCTTTCTTTGTAAACTGTTTTCATGAGCTACCAGCTCATGTTGTCTCATGGTGTCATGTTGTCTTAAAGCTGGTCTCTGACAGTTTGTAAAAGTGTGTATTTGTGTTACATAAAGTCCTGAGACATCACAGCAGATGAAAGCCTGTGAGGTAAAGTCATCAAAAATGCATAATATTACATAAACTCTTCTCAAATTACATCTGAGGATGAATAATTCAGCACATGCAGTCATTAAACAGCGTTACAAGAGGAAATCTACAGAGAATTATCTGGAAAAGGAGGAGAGAGATGAAAAAGCCAGAACACGGTGCAGGCGGGTGAAAGTGTGTATTTATGTCAGAAGCTGTTTTGCAGTAAAGCAAACGCAGTTTTTTTCGGTGTGTGTCTGGATTCAAAGGAGACGTGTTTGCTCCACTTAGAGTCTGAAGTGTTCAGAGTATAAATAGGACGATAAATTAAACAGAAAAACCACACGTGGGTCAAAATGTGGATTTTCAAACGAAGCAAAGCAGCAATTACGGGAACAATGGAGAATCAGGTTCCACCTAAACACACAAACCAAAACGTCTCACACTCGATGACAGATGGGCCTGTCTGACACATGCAAACGTTTTGTCATAAAATAATTTTAAAAGTTTTCGTTTATTCGTCCAATGAGTGTGTCTGCATCACGAGATATTACAAATGTTTAACTCTGAGCTGAAAGTCAGAACTTCATTGAGAAACCTAAAAAAAAGACTGTGAGTAAATGTCTCATTCACACAGATAGAGGACGACGCAGCAAACACACACACTCTGGACAAATGAATCCTCTGTCCTTTAAACGTAAACGTGACCCAAACCCTCCACAACAAACACACAACAACTCACGTTTCAGAATAAAACATGTCTGACAGAACTCTGTCTGGTCCTCACAAAGCTGGAAACACATCATCACACACGGTGACACGAGCAGTTTCCATTAAAACAGATTTACCACATCACACGGCCTCAGGGCTCATATGACACACATTTCAACACACACACACACACTGAGCCAGGTCCAGCTGTCAGCCAGCCGAGAGATGCAGCACACACACTCACACACTCATTAATACAACAGATGTAGCTCAGGTTTCTGTACAGAGTCTTGTTAGCATGTCACGCTGATCGACCTGAACACAAAACACGAGTCCCCTGGAGCCTGCAGTGTTTATTATAACCCCCAGAGGAGCTGGTAAAATACGTAAGCATTTTCCTTTAACACGAAAAAAACCAAAAACTAACTACAGTTATCATCAAGCTTAATTCCTGTCTGCACACAGTTCACTGCTGTTTTGCCACCTTTTTCTCTGCTGAATGTGGTTTCCTGCCGGTGGTGATATATAATATATATAACAGTCGCTTGCTGTTGTGGGGTCAGATCCCTCTCAGTGCTCTGCCTCCTGCTCCGAGGCCTCAGAGAGCGAGGCAGCCAGCTTGTTTTCTTTTTATCTACAAGTGAAACTATTTAAGAAAGTATGTGAGTCCACCCAGAGGGCTGAGCTCAGATGATTAGGAGGATTAGGAGCTTAAAGCAGATGTTTGGACACACAGCACACACCTGCAGTCAGCTCAGGTCACATCTATTTTAGATCTCCAAACATTTCTTCATACTCTCCCTCAGCTGCCCCCGTTTCCAGGACATTTTCAGCTGTTTTGACCTGTGGTACTTTTTTTTAACCAACATTCAACAAGCATTAAAAAGTTAATGACAGAAAATATGTTTTTTTTCATGATTTTAATGAACATGTCTCTTTCCACCATCAGGATTAAGGATTTCTGCAGCACATTGCTCTCCCCTGCTTCTGCGTCAACAGGGAATCAAAACCATGTGATGCCTTGTTGCCTCGAACATTTCCTAACCGCTCCTCGTCACTCCGCCGGACGACTTCTGAGCCGCCAGTCACGGTCGGAGGATCCAGCTTGTTTTCATGGTTCATTAACAATGAATGGAATCCGATCACAGTCCATATGTGTGAACATATTAAGTCTCAAAGTTTAAAACATCAGTCATTAAATAAGCAAATAAATGACTTTGCTAATTACTCAGCAGCAAAAGTGACCAGTTAAACGTATTTATTTATTGAACGTTGTGGTTTAAGAAGCAGTCAGTTTATGGTTCAGAGGGATTTAAGGGTCAGATGGACGTGGACATGGTCCAAACACGCTACAGTCGGGAGTATGGTGACGCAGACATGCTGCACACATGTACACTGATGCTCCTGGGTTTGTCAGTCTGTCTCATCAGCAAACATTGAGTTGTACTTTGGGGTTTTGTAGATGGTTACAAACATTGCAACATATTCAAAAGAGTCAAACTTTCCATCGGATGTCTTCTTGCATTGAACAAAATGGCGGCTCCTCCTTTCTTGTGCCGTCTAGCTGCACTGTTCTCTTGCCCCAGCCATGTTTCAGTTAAAAACATAAAATCAAGGTTGTGCTTTTGAATAAAATCATTAATTAAGAATGATTTTCTTGCCAGGGATCTGATATTTAAAAGAGCTAAATTTAGTTTACTAAAACCTGTGTCCTGTCCATGTTCTGGGACAGACTGTGGCTGACATGGAACAGGTTTTAGGTTTGTTGATGTATTTCTTAAAAATTGACGCTCTCTTTTCCTTTCGCTTATCAAAATCGGCACTTTGTGTCCTGGCTTTTCTTGGAAACGTCAGGAAAAACATTTACTTTACTCTGGGAGAGTGTTGTCTCCCTGGGCCTCGGGTTGATAGAGGGATTATTGTGGCTACACGTCCTCAAACAGCGGAGACCCTGGGCATCCTAGTCCCTGATAGCAGTCTTGGTGCTTTTAAAGGCCTTAGGAACCAGTGGTCTGGGTGGG
Organism: Toxotes lorentzi; assembly: GCA_037833715.1. NCBI lineage: Eukaryota > Metazoa > Chordata > Actinopteri > Toxotidae > Toxotes > Toxotes lorentzi. Next base: position 490,593 of record JBBMJY010000013.1, read on the forward strand.
GGCCGAGGAGGCCTAGATGGTGTGTTTAGCGGAGTGGAAGAAGGAGGGGTGGGTTGAGTTGACCTGAGCTGCATAATTTGGGGGGAAGAAGGGGAGGAGATACTGCATCTGGGGGGCCTTGGAGGTGGTGTCCGGGGGGACACTGGTGGGGGTTGCAGTGTTGATGATGGTAGCACCCTTGATCTGGCTCAGTTGGGGGTTAGAGGAACCATTTTAATCCCAGACTTCACCAAACTCTCCATGTGACTTGGAAATCCGAGGGGTGAAGGAGGGGGGAGATGGATGCTGGGGAGTCAGAGGAGGATGCAGCTGAAGGGGTACAGGGCTGTAGAGGAGGACGTGGGATGGAGAGATCCATGTGGAGCTGCGGCTCTGAAGGACATCTCCCTCTCTCTCAGCTCCCTCCATCATCCATCATGTGGAGATGTGTGAATAAGAGGTGATGGAAGCAACGATGAATGGAGATAGAAAGAAAAGGAGAGTAACAAGTGAAGAGAAAAGGTAAAAGGAAAGAAAAGAAAGATGGTGAGGCAGAGTCGTGGAGCCAATGCAGCAGAGGAGAGAAAAACAAGGATGGAGAGAGGACGGACAGAAGGAAAGAAGGCGACAAGGAAAAAGACCAAAGAGAAAAGGTAGAAGATTAACAGAGAGAAAAATAAAGACATGTACAATCCAGAGACTGAGAAAAAAGAAAGAGGAAGACAAAAAGAAAGATAAGAGAGGACGAGAGGAAAAGGCAAAAGAAAAGTAAGAAAAAGTGAAAAGAAGAGAGAGAGAGGCAGAAAAGGTCAGTGGACGGACAAATGAGCAGAAACAGCCGAGAAAAAAACGAGTGAAAGAAGAGTGAAAAGGAAAAGAGCGAGCATCAGACGAGAGGGAGCTGACAGGTGAAGACGGGCGATCGATGCCAGCCGAGATCACAGAGACAGGTGGACCATACCTGCGGTGAGTCATCGCTCTGTGTGTGTGTGTGTGAAGTGAAGAAGAAGAAGCAGGGAAACCTGTTGTGCGTCACTGCTTTACATCCCTGTGTTTCCTGTTTCATCTGCCTGTGCTTCTCTGGGGAGATGATATTTCAGCTGCAGCCCAGGCTTAGTGTGGAGAGAACAGATGATTTAGTTTCTTCTTTATTTACACACACAGATGTTGCCTTCTTCATTAGGGTTATATCACTGCTCTTTTGTCTCAATCATACGTGTTTACTCTGTAGAGCGCCGGGAGAGAAAGAAATGAAGAGGTGGGAGAATGGTCGGCAGTGATGCGAGCATAACCAGTCTGTAGGTAAAATGTGCTCATGCTCGTCAGCAGGACACTCGCTGGATGTTGGGATCAAACCTGTGACCTTTTCCTTCTGAGAGGCTTTTACAGCTTCGTTTTCAGTGCAGATCTTTGTGTTTTCACACAGTCTGAGTGCCCAGCTGTGAAACCACATAATTCTCCTCATGGTTTCCTAACTGCAGTTTGTCTTTCCCTTCTCCACCCTCTCTGTTTCTCACATAATTTCCCCTGTTCCTTGTCATGTTTGGACAGATCGCATACGGTGGTTTGGCCTAAATTTATGCTGTGGTCAGGAGGTTTCTCAACACTTCTCTCTCTCCACCAACAAGTGCTGTTTCTGAGAACTGTGTCAGTGCTGAGAGGATGTGTGTGCTCATGCACACGACTCTGATGATGGTGATCATGATGGTGGAGTGCAGTGACACAGGAGAGGCTCAGTACAAATATGATTTAGTGTGTACGAAGCATCCTGCAGAGTCATGGTGGGTGTGTAGTTTCTGACGGTCCGGCCAAACCACCGAGGTGGGCGTTCAGACTGTGACGGGACTGAGTCTGCACTGGGAAAACCAGGACCTTTGACTCAACTGCTGCTGTCATACAAACTCACTTTATGAGATCTCACTGAAATGTACTGAAATGGGCTGAGAGATGATGGAAGTGATGGAAAGAACAAGAGTGAGTCAGAGTTGTCTAGATGTGGAGGCTGCAGAGTCCAGATGACCTGATGGTGACAGGTCTGCTGAGAATCTGGGAGTCTGGGATTTTATCGGATTAAGTGCGTGTGATATGATACTACAGAGGGGAAACTTCTCTGTAAAGACCTGAAGCAGTTAAACACAAAAGGCAACGACAACCTGGACAATAAGGAGAGTGTCATCAGCAAAAACGCTCATCCAGGCCAACGTCTGTTCACATGCCGATGTGTTTACGTTCTCATTAAAGTCTGAGAAACATTAAAACCCACAGCACACGGATTTTATCCTCAGGCACTCATCAACACTGCTCTGTCTTCAGTAAGTAATGTTGCAATGTCACCACTGACACAACTGACTTTTTAATGTGCAGCGTTTTCACCTTCAATTTGCGGGACAAGGTTTTTATTCTTATTTATTTTTAAGTTGTTCTCAAGTCCCTCTCAGTCATTTATGGTTTGAGAAGCAGTGTTTTACTGAACATGAATGAAAATGACTGTAAACTGGACTGAGAGTCAAACTGATGTTACGTTACCTGCACGAGCATCGGCTGCAACAAATAAAAGAAACAGATTGTCTTAATTCTAAGCTTTTCCAATATTTTACAAACAGTGTTGACATTCAGTTAGTCACAAGCTTCCCACATGACTCTTACCTTACGGTAAATTACAGAAACATCCTGGGAACTGAATGCGATAGCACTTAGATAAACAATGATACGCGTGGATCAAATGAGAAGAATTCTTAGCTGCTCTACGTCTTGTCAACATTTCATTTCCTTAAAAAGGCACGAGCTGCAGCTCTGGGGGATGTTGCTTCATATACTGGAATCTCTGATGGAAGTTTGTGTATAAAACTACACTTTCATCGGCATTAATCACAAACCGAATGTGTTTAGCAGAGAGTGTCTCTCTCCTCTAAAAACAGGCTGCAAATCCTCCTGTTTGCTCAAACAGTTTGATACAGTTACCTGGATGTGTGTGATATCATGTCCTCAGCTGCGTGCAGGTGAATCACACACACCTGGTGTAACACCTCAGATTCCTCTCACTGATAACTCCACCGGTTCACCTGAATTAAAAAGGCAGACGTGGAGTTTCTGAAACAGCCGCTGCCCTCAACTGCACGACACGCATGAAAATACAGCTGTCGAAAAACTGGCTGCGATGGATTATCTATGTGCAGAACAGATCATGTGATATGGCTGAAAGCTCCAGAACAGCTGCTAAATGGACCTTGAGCTGATGCTGTTTCACAGCTGCAGCAGGTCTCAGGTGTTTGACAGGATTTGATGATGAGCAGACACGTGGTTCGAAGTTAAAGGTTCTTTCTGACAGAGTCATGATGCCGGTTTAAAATAGTTAAAGTGTGATACAGTGCCAGGAACCACAGGGGAATTCAGGGCGAGAGACACCGAGGAAGACAGGGAGGGAGAGAGCGAGCTGTTGACGACAGCTGAGTGCCCGCATGCAAGTACACACACACACACACACACACACACACACACACACACACACACACACACACACAGATCATTGACTCAGATATTGCTCCAGCAGTGAGTGTTTGGGGTCTTGATTCATACGATTTGATGTTACCTCCAGAACATCTGTAATGTGTCACGTCTCTCATCTCAGAATTTAACCAGCGATTGAACTTTTCTCTGCCATGGAGACATGATCCTGTTCTCCGAGCCTCCCTCTGCTGATGTAATGTGACGATACTTCACCAGCAGAAAGATCTTCTTTGATGACGCCGCACCAGAGCAGACTGATCTCCAAGATGACTGACATTCACCTTCACCTGTGTGATAAGACGTCCACCTGAGCTGTCAGCCGTCCTCCAGTCTGACGCCCAGCATCTCTGTTCCCATTGTGCAGAGCGATAAGAGTTTCAGAGATTCAGAGTGAGGACATTTTGGCTGGTCCTCGTGTTGGAAGTTAGGGTCAGGAATTTAGCTGTGATGGTTAGCATTAGGGTTAAGAGCTGGGGAATGCAATCTGTCAGTCAGAGTCCTCACAAGTATAGAAGAAAAAATCTTGAGGACTTTGCTTCTACACAACATCACAGCAGTTTCTTGACAGCTGTCAAAGTCATGGTGGACCAAAAAGCCAAACTAAACTTCTAAAATCAGCCCGATCACCCAACGTTCAGATCGCGAGCCGTTGGATAATCAATCCGCTGTCACAGATGACCTCACACTGATCGGTAACTCACCCAGCGGGTCAATATCAACACCTTTCTCTTGTCTGGTAACTGAGCGTCACGCTGGAGGACAGGAACCACACCGAAACTGAAAGAGGAAAGGCTACACAAAGACACGTAACAGACACGGCCTTACATGTACATGCCACACAATATGTCCATTAAATGTGGAGAAATTCCTGAAATCCCCTCAGTGTGTGTGGACTGGAATGCAGCCTGTAAATAAACTCTAACCCACACAGATTCATAAAGATGTTTTCATATTTCCAAAAGCCTCAGTGAAACCAACACTCCTTAAATATACACAAAACTTACACAAACATAAACTTAACAGCCCTGACACAACAAGGCCACAGTCATTGTTTGGACGTCGCTGGTCGTCCGTGACCTTTGTGGGTGACATCTTCGTCGTCTTTGTGCCAGTTTGTTGTTCTGGGACGTTCTGGATAATAAACACAGACTGTTTTTTTCTGGCGTGAGCGTCTGCACACTGACTCCAGGACATAAAATGATGGACCCTGCACCCGGTCCTGCTCTGTGTTTAACATCCAACCCACCAACAGTGGTTAACATCTCACAGTGAAGTACAAAGGCACCAGAAACTCAGCTGAGGCAGGAGGAAGGGCGGACTCATTCCCTATCTCTTCCTTCCTGTTCACCTCACTTTCTCGCCTCCTTCAGTCCTTCCTTCCCCTCTCCTCCTTTCATCCCCTCTTCACCTCCCTCCTTCTTTCAGATGACATTTTACCGTCTCTGCCTGCTGTGGAGACGGAGCGACAAACCTCCTCTTCCTCCTCCACCTCTTCCTCACTTCATCATATGAGAGAGAAAGAGAGAACGAAAAAAGATGATGACAAGAAGAAAGAAGGAAGGAAGGGGGAAAACAGTGACGAGAGAGAGACAGAAACACTTGATAAAGAAGGAGAACAGACGGACGAAAGAATGATGGAGGGATGGAAGGAAAGAGTATAAACAGCCAACTAAAGAGAAAGAAAGACAACTACAGAAAGACGGAGGGAGGTAAAATTGTGTGAAGGTACTTTGAGGCCACACTGGGAGATTACAGCTGACGGCCACTAGATGGAGCAGTTCAATCTGCATTCAGCTGTTCATCTGTTTATCACACATTTACACCTGACGGCCACGCTATGAACACATGAAGCTATGAACACATGAAGCCATGAACACACAGGTTGAAGCAATCATTGAACATTTATCTTTAAAGTGTGTAACCTGGTTTTTAAAGAGCTCAGACCTTTCAAATGGTGAAACAGTAGAAGCAATAGAAGGACACTGAAGTCAAAGAAACCGAACACACACGGGTGCAGATTGTATGCACTTTAACGACATGAGGCGTGTTTGATTTCCCTCCCTCGACACCCTGACTCTTCACTTCAGTCAGATCTTACACGTTACGGTGACGACAGTAACCAGTGAACAGGGCGAGGACATAACGATGGACCGACAGGGTTGAAGAGGCTCGTTTAAACCCTCGTACTTTTCCAGCCGTTCTGAACGTATTGTGTTTGTGGTTTTTCAGCCCCAAAGGCGACTTTAAAAACAAAGTGCATCAGTGCTGCTGCAGGCGTTACGACAGGTCCATGACTCACGGGTTGTGAGTTATTTAAAGAAGCCACCAGTGCAGACAAGTTAATTTCCATAATACACACTGCAGCGCCTTTATAAGGCAACTCAACGAGCGGTGAGCTCACACAGGCATGAGCTGGAGGTGTGTTTTAAAAAACCTGTGGATGAGCAGACAACCAACGAGTCTCACACACACACACACACTTTCCCCCGCAGTGATGATGTCATAACAGCAGAGGGTGAATCCCAGACGTCTGATTCGGTGTGTAACTCTACGTCTTCTCCACTTCCTCTACAGTCAGATCTGACTCTGTTCTCTGGTTTCTCTGTGTTATTTCACCACATGTTGGGGACAGAGACGACCTGATGCTGATGTAACGGTTCAAAGGGTAACCTCTGAATCCCCTCAAAACACCCTTCTTAGAACCATTTAATTTAAAACCCTCTTGAACCCTTAAAATATTAAAAAGTCATCCAATTTTTTAAATCCTGCCCAGTGTCCCCCTTTAGAAGCCACTGGAATCCCTCAAAACATTTGAATCCTCTCTCTTCTAAATTCAGAAAATGCTTAACATTGGAGATTTTCAGGCCTGTAAGAATCCCTGAGAAGTTCATTAGACAAATTGGTAAAAGTTTTAGAAACTCCTCACATAAAACCCTTAGAGCCTTGGTGATCTTAGAGTAAAACAGACCCTGTTTGCCAATCATTTGAAGATCAGAATAATTTTAGAACCCATTTACTTATCAGAGTCTTACTGGAACACCCTTAAAATGATGTTAAATTCAGAAATAATAATAATAATAAACTCTAACAGCGCTGCACTGCGTGAAGTATCCGTGATGAACGAGTGGGTTGATGGGAAATGAAGTGAGATGGTAATGAACTTCTGGAGAAGCTGTTGAGAGCAGGTGAAGAGTTAGGATATTCTGAGGATGATGAGAGGATGACTCAGATAACGATGATGATTATGATAACAAAGAGAAGTTCACCACCTTACAAGGTCATACTTCCAAGATGAAGACAGAAAGAAACAGGCTGTAGACGTGGTAGAAAGTCTGGGATGTTTGCTGGTGTAGCGTCTGTTTCACTGACAGTTAAAAATACTGTGACTGTTCAATATGACACTACATTAAATTCCAGCTTTTAAAGACCTTTCACAGCCTTTCAGTGCCAGGTCCACTGTAACACTGATGAATTATTATCTTCATTATCGATCGATCGTTTGACCAACGGTCTAACACTTTAAGTCTTGCTGTAAACAATCATATATGACAAAGAAATGCATCAAACCCTCACATTTCAGAAGCACATCTGACAATTTTCACTCAAATGATGAATTCACAGAAAAGCTGGTTACTGTTTTGTTGTTGGACGAACCGTTGCAGCTCTGCACGCCTGTAACTTTTCATGGCAGTCATAGTTTTTGACATTGAACTTAAAATCCATTCTTTACATTCAAATGTTTTATCACAGAAATAACGAGCTGAAAAAATTCAGAAAGAAAACAAGTGAGAGGAATGAGCCACCTGTGCCGGAGTCCCCCGGTTCAGACCCGCCACAACACGACGAGGCGAGACCGCACAGTCATGAACCATGATGTCATGTTGACTGGAGCTGAACAGCAACCAGACTAAACACATCCAGACTGGCAGACAGACGGACGGACTGCTGACTGATAGACTGTCAGACAGATGGACAGGAGAGTCACAGGCAAAGACCAAGTCATCCATGATTTTCCCCCTCAACACGTAACTCATTCAAAACCAACTGTGGGAGGAGGGGGAGGGGGGGGGGTGAAGGAATCCCAGCTTTGCTCCATTAACAGGCAAACAGGGGGAGGAAGGCAGGGAGGGGAGAAATAAATAAAGAAAGAGAGAAAGAGGAGGAGGGAGGGAGAAGGTAAAAGTTGGAAGTGCTATGAGTCACGGAGTGAGATGGGAGGAGACTGGAGTGGAAGAGAGAGAGAGAGAGAGAGAGAGAGACAGAGAGGGATGGAGGGAGGAGGGAGAGAGGTATAATTATGGTAGGAGGCTGCCAGGGCGAGCGAGAGGAGAGAGAAGCAGAGGGAGGGAAAGAAAGACGAGAGCGAGGAGAGACAGAGTCCAGCCCACTCCGGTAAAACCATTCAACTGGTGAGCGAGGGAATGCATTCAACACAGAGAGAGAGAGAGAGAGGAAAAGAGGTAAAAAGAGAGAGAGAGAGGAACTCCCTTCGTCTGGGATAACTTAGTCAAACTGCCTCTCTAACACACACACACTCTGAACACACACTCTGCCGCGACTTCACCCCGGGAACAAGGATCCTCCTGCTCTCCAGAGTTTTTCCTTCTCTGCTTTTTCATCATCCATTCATCACATCTGAGAGTTTTTTCTTCCTCTCCTTCTTCTTCTTGTTTTGATGTTTTTTTTTCTTTTTCTTTCTTTCTTTCTTTCTTGTGACGCCTCCACATTTTCCAGCCATCTGTCCCTGACAAAAAAGATAAGGATTACTCATTTTCTCTGTCGGCGTTGTTTTTTCTTTTTTCCTTTTTTGTCCTCCACTCTCTCGTTTCTTTACAGCTTTTTTCCCTCCGTTTTCGCAGGTGGACTGTGAGCTGAGCTGAACTTTGCAGCTTCCGAGAGAACTTCTGAGAGAAGGAGGGAGAAGAGAGACAAAGACAGTGAGAGAGACAGAGAGCAGAGGGAGGAGGGAAGGTGAATTTTAAACAGAAGAAGACTTTTCTTTCTTCATCCAACACTCAGTTTTTGCTCAAACACTTTTGGCCCAAACTTCTCTTCATCGTTTCCGGCTCCGTCTGTGCTTCTGCATCCGGCAGCATCACCGAATCCAACCCAGCAGCCAATCAGGTGTCTCCTGCCATCATGTCTGTCTTACCTCTGCTCAGCTGGACCATCCTGATCCTGGTCCAGAGCTGCAGCTCGTCTTCAGACCCGGCGCCCAAACTCCAGACTCCGGCACTTTCTCTGACTGTCCATCCTCATCACCAGCCACTGCTGGATGCCGCCTCCAGCTCCCACTGCCCCTCCTGCGCCCTGGCCAGGTTGAGGAGAAACGAAGGGGGCACGACGGCAGACGATGTGATGGGACACGAGCGAGAGGAGGAGGAGGCTCAGCAGGATGTGGTGGAGGCGGTGAAGAGGCACATCCTTAACATGCTGCATCTGCAGGCCCGGCCCAACATCACCCGGCCCGTGCCGCGCGCCGCGCTCCTGAATGCCCTGCGCAAGCTCCACGTGGGGCGAGTGGCAGAAGACGGCAGCGTGCAGATCGAGGGGGAGGAGGAGGCACGAGGGCGGGGAGGCCGGGGAGGAGGAGGGGGAGGAGCAGCACCGGTGGCGGCTCGGGCAGGAGACGATGGTGATGCACAGGAGACAACAGAGATTATCACCTTCGCCGAGGCTGGTGAGTACATGCTGCTCTATAGTGTGTGTGTGTGTGTGTGCGTGCGTGCGTGTGTGTGTGTGTGTGTGTGTGTGCGTGTGTGCGTGTGTGTGTTTAGCATCAGTGTGTGGAGAGACAGAAAACCTTGCGTGTGTAGAAAAAATACAAAGTGTGTGGACAGCAGCCAGGGTGACGTGTGTAAGCACATATTTAAATGAATTTGCATTGTGTGTGTGTGTGCGCGCGCGCGCGCGTGTGTGCAGTAGCAGTTTGACGGTAAATGCATAAATCTGCATTTTTAGGTGTTAGTGATGACGGAATGTGTAGTAATTACCTGTGTGTGTGTGTGTGTGTGTGTGTGTGTGTGTGTGTGTGTGTGTGTGTGAAGACAAAAATGCATCTGTGTTGGATATGAACACTGTGTCCACCTGCTTAATTCCACCTGTGTACACACTCAGCTGAACCAGTCAGATACACACACACACGCACACGCACACGCACACACACACACACACACACACACACACACACACTAACCTCTGTAATCTCCTCCTGCTGCTCAAAGAATACCTCATTATCTACTTAAAGTCAGAGGAGATTTGTGTGTGTGTGTGTTGCTCTGTGTGTGTGTGTGTGTGTGTGTCTTAAAGCTGTAAGTGCTGGAGCTCCTCTGACAGATGGTAGCGACACAGAGCGACTCATCAGTGAATAATCGAACCCCTCGTGCACCGACTCACGGTGCTCAGCAGCACTGCGGCAGGCTGAGCTCAGGTGCTGGATGTAGTCTTCCTCTGTCTTGTCACCTTTGACCTCCAACCTTTTTTAAACACCGTTTAATTCAGGTCACTGAAGGGTCACAGCACACGTGAGGTTTGATTTATTTTCTGCAGCGAGATATCCACTCACACGTTTTTATTTTTGAATCCGATTTATCGTACCATCATGTGCTGATGCTTAAACTGTTTGCATTCATAGCTGCTGACTGAGAACCTTCTCAGTGCATCGTCCGCTATTTGTTGAACTTCAGAGTTTGGTCGTTGTAGCTGCTAATTGTCAGTGTGCAGTTTTTCTTTGGATGATGTTAATGTTAAGTGTTTCATATTTACAGTTAATGGGTGAAAATAAAGCACTCACACAACCTGCCCAGGTGTCCCGCCCATAAAAAACCAATCATTTAAATCTGACCAAACGTTAATGTTGTGAAATTCTCACCTGTCAGTCAGGCCATGTGGGCGGGACTGTGACGTCCTCTTCTTCCTCCTCTGGATTTTCTGTTGATGCAGTTTGAGCTTCTGTAGGCGAGAGTCTGGAACAGCAGATGGAAAAGATTTTTATGAACTGGATCTGTGCAGACAGGCGGAGAGGAGCAGCTTTATTTAAAGGAAACACTGAATTTAATGCCGTTAAAGGAGTTCTTCTCCTCGGATAAAACACTGTGAGAGTCTAAACATGACAGGGTAACTAACTGACATCTGAAAGCTGAGCTCACAGGCCCTCTGAGGTGTTTTCTTTACCCCCAAAACAATGACTTCTGATTGGCTGATGGCCACTAGAAGCAGGACCAGGTCAATAAAAGCCCTGCAAAGTCCCAGCAAGAACTGTCTCAGGATTCTTTCTTTGAGCCCCTGACATTCTACTTTCTGCGTACAGAACCACAGAAACCTATAAGAACGTCAGCAGAACCATTTTAGAATGAGTTTACAGGGGAGAACCAAGCCTCAGAAACTCCTCAGGAACACCTGCAAATACCATTCAGAATTCCATTTAAATCCGGACTGAGTGTCCACAGAGACCGTGGAGATTTATTTCCCTACGTTTTGCCTCTCAGGTTTTTTTTTTTTGCTGCTCCACCTGCCTGATAGAAGATTATCAGTTTCAGTAGAAAACGTTGGTTCTGTCTGGATTTAAATTAAATAAATTTCAAATTTGTCCACATTTTTGAGAATTTGCTGTTGGTCTACTGTGCTGTAGTTTTCCTGAAGGGGGGGCAGTCTTGACGAAGCAGTTTATTTTAAGTTTACCGAATCCTTTCATGTGCCGTAAAACCCAAAACTAGCGTCTGGAGAGGCTAAAAAGCTCTGTAGAAGCCAAACAGGTGATGGTACCAATTTAAAGTAAAAACAACAACAACCCTGTCGCTTTCCACAGGAAATATCTAAAACCCTGTTGTTTTTCTAAAATGTACCACGACCCGCCGTGAGAATACTTTGCACCCTGCCAGTCCTGTGCTTTGTTAGAAATAACTGATGCATTCAGGGACCTCGGTAATTATTTTGGGCGACAGAGATGGTGAGTAAGGGAGGGGAGGAACGACTGGATTCTTGGCGGAGACGAAGTGTCAACCTCCGTTTAGCAGCTCCGACACAATATCTATCTGTCTGCCGTTTTCTTTCCATCCACTGGGCTGTTCTGTTTAAATTCCTCTTCTCCGTCCCTGTTTATCTTCCCCCCTCTTCTCTCCGTCTCTCTCCACACACAGAGGACAATTAGGCTAATTGAACTTAATTGAACACATCATTAGCGACATTCCACAATCCACTTTCATCTTCCTCTCTCTCCCTCTCTCTAACCTCGATCTATCCTTCCCTCCTCTGGCAGACAGAATAAACCGGTCATTGTTAGATCTATTCTGGTGGCCGGCTCTGTCTAGGGATTCAAACTAGCAACTGATTCGACGAGCTCGGGGGCCGGTTCACTGACCTCCAACAACTGAGAGGAAACAGCAAACCACGGCAGCAGATAGAAAGACAAAGAAAGACCAAAGTGTCCATCTGATAAGAGAATAAACCACCATCAGCATGTTTCCTTTCTTTTTCTTTTCTCTAACTCATTTTTCTCCTTCATCTGTTTCCTTTTGATCTTTTTTCTCTTCTCTCATCTCATTAACCCACCTCCTCTCTGTTTTTTCTCTAATCCTGCCATTCTCTCTATTTTCTTTCTTTTCTGTGTTGATTTAGTTGTTTCCTAACTTTCACTCACTCTTCTCCTTTATGTTTTTCCCTCCCTGTCTGTCACTGTTTTGTGTGACATGGCTTTGGCGTGTTTATGGCGTGTTTACGGTTGCGTCCGTGCCTCCGTAATGCGGCTGGTTTGAATCCCCGGCGGGTCGTTTTAGCCTACGTTTTACCACATCGTTTGACTCTGCTTTGATGTGTGACCGGCAGCCAAAGATGCTCTATGTCTGGGGAGATGAATCACTCGATAGTAAACAACTACAGATTGTGTCCAGACCTGCCGTGCAGACGCACAAACCCACTGAAAAGAATGGAAGACCCTGGAGATCCTCAGGAGAGTTAGCAGTTGAGGCTCAGTGAGTGATAGTGTGTGTTTCCACACTGTTACTGGGTCACATGTTCCTTCATCACCATCGACACACACGGTAGTTTATGTTGACCCACACATTCTGTCTGTGATGAATTCATTTCATCACCAATGCTTCACTGATTAATTACAAGCCATTAAATAATGCAATGGATTCTGATCAAACAATCAAACCAGGTACCTTGTTATTCGGTGCTTTGTTAGCTTTACGAGTTGAAGACTTAATTAGATTTTGTTCGGATATAAGTTGACATTTGTGTCTGTGTTCGGGGCTAACTGTCTAATCCCAAACTCCACAGGACACTGAAAAAATGTTCAGAGTGAGAGATCTCTGTGTTTCCTCCTCTCTGCCAGTCGCCCGCTGTGTCGTCCCTCTGGGAGGAATCAGGGAGGACAGGAAGGCAGCGAGCGGTGGCCTCGCTAAATACAGGCGAGTCCAAACAGAGTGGGAGGAATGGGGGAGGAATCGGTGGGAAAGAGACACGGGGAGGGAGAGAAGAATAAACCATCTCAGCCTCGGTAACTGTCCCTGAATGACTCCTCCGGACGCATCACTCCCTGAACACGGGGAGACTGTGGCCAGCTTTATGTTTATTACACGATGAGATGGACGCTCTACTCAGTCCCAGTAGGAAACTGGTTGGATGGGGAGGCTTCTAGTGTGTGAGAGCAGCTGAGTGAATGTGGCACAGGAGAGAGCAGCTAATTGTTAAATGTTGTTAATGTGTTGGTACATTAACAGGAAGTTGTTAGTTTAACAGTCCTGATAAGACTTTTCCTGCAGAGATCAAAAGACAAACAGAAAGATAAAAAAGATTTAAAGAGCTTCTCCTTCTCCAAAGGCCACATCTGGATGCTGGATTTGACTTGTCTCTTTGTGCAGGAACAGGAGTGGGCGGGTTAAGGTACAGCAGGACTGCGAGGGACTACGAGGGTCGTAGTTTGCTTTAGCGCGTCAGTGAACTCGTCAGGAACTCGTCAGCCTCGAGCCGAGGCAGCGGAGTCTCCTTGGCATTTTGGTATTTTGAGACAGGAACATTTTACTGTCAGATTGGACTGCTTATCTGCTCTCATATTATAAATAAACCGGCCTGGGAACCCAAAGAGACACAGAGTTAGAAGCTGGCACTTCAACATCAATTTAACTCAAAATTTTATTGTCCCCAGAGAGAAATCTGGGTTTGTAGACGATGTCTGAAAATGAAAAACATGCCATAAAATCACTTTGTTAAAACAATGAGAAGACAATAACAAACTGATGAGAACATGACAGAGGACTGCAGGAGGAAAACAGTGCAGGACAGAGCAGCTGAGGGCTTGTTTGATGTTGAAGAGGCTGTCCCAAACTCTGTTTCCCACAGTCTCTCTCGTTTTGTTATTGTCTTCATGTCCGAAACGGAATTTAGTAGAATTTCACCGCTGGAGTCGTTCCACAGCCCAGTTTTATTTGGTATTAACAGCCAAAGCACGTGACAGGACAATTTTAGCAGCTTAACAGTACAAACTGACACAGTTAGAGCTCCGACTGCGACCAAACCAACCAGAAGCTCCAGTTGTTTGCCTTGTTTTCCTTTTTTGTTTTACTTTATTGTCCCTTCAAGGCGAAGCTGCTTGGCAGCAGCAATAAAAGCACCACAGAAAATACTCAGAACATGAGCACAGTGTGGAAAACATATAAAAGTAAAGGGCAATCAGCACCACTTTGTGAAAGCTGAAGGTGACGTCTTCAGATGTCTCCTCCCAAAACCTAAAGATATTCAGTTTACAGTGAAGAAGAAAATCCTCATGAAGAAACTTGTGCCAACGGATAACTTCCACTGAGGGCCGCAACTTGTTTTGAGCCTCTGTGGTGGTTTTGTGTCTTTAAACTGAACAATATTAAGTTCACACAGAGGCTCTGGCTCAGGGGTCTCTGACCTCAGGTCCCTCAGTCTGTGCCCATTAGAACCATTAGGTAATCCATCCATGGCTCAAGCTTCGGATTGGTGGTTGTACCTGCAGCCACTACTCAGGGCTTGAAAAACACTCCACACCCCTCTGATTGTTTGCTGGTTAAAAAGAAAACAGTGTACACTGCTCTTTTCATTTTCTTTCACTCTGTAAATCATCTTTCCGTTCTGTCTTTACTTTGATCCACCCAAACACACAAAAGCTGAAAATGACTAAAACGTCTTCAAAGCTGCAAAAACCAGCATTTATTTGAAACTTGTGTGTTCTGGTGTCGAGATGGACTTTTCCTCTCCTCCAGCTGACGATGAGCGAGTTTGGCATTCAGGACATTTCTCTCGTCAGACGACTTTAGAGCCTCCTCTCCACTTTTGTTTACCGCCCGTTTGACAGCGTTACACAGATTTTGTTTCACATCTAGAGCTGCTCAGTGTGTGTGTGTGTGTGTGTGTGTGTGTGTGTGTGTGTGTGTTTACTAACACAGCCCCGCTGACTCACATGTGGTGCCAATAATCTGAGCAGGGCGTCGACTCCCAAGATCTGGAGCAGTTTCTGTCCCACGCAGCCTTCCAGTCTTCACTGAGGGGTTTACATGCCCACGTAAAGTTACACCTTAACTCCATTAACGCTGTCGCCGTTTACATCCTTATTTAAACACTTTCATGTGAGGCTCTTAAAGCAGCTGAGCGAGTTTAGGGGAGTCATGTGATCAAAGGTTCATCTGTGTCTCTGAACAGTGGAGTCTATCCTGTTAAATGGTCTGAATTCAGTCATTAAATCCAAACAAACAGCCACTGTCAGGGTGTTTCAGAGAGCTGTCCCCTGCCTGATTCATGTTTTCATGCCCTCATGCAGGTTTACAGGATTATTAATGTGACCATCTATGCTTACTTTGTACCTCCTCTTTGTGAAGAGCTGTTCTTGGGTTTTAAATTTCCTCTTAGGGAGCTTTAAAGCCATAACCAGGAACATGCGTACGTGCTGGTTCCAGAGTGAAATGATAAAACCTAAGACAGGATTCATGAAATGAAGCATTTAGTCACAGCAGGTCCTGAACCCACAGCCCTGACAGTTTTAATGCTTCGCTCCACACACTGAACTTTAAGCCTCTTTAAATTCCTGCAGGTCAATGTGCAAGTTGATTCTTATTCTTATTATTCTCTCTTATTCTCTATTCTTACATTTCAAATACTAATAGCATGCTGTGTGTGTGTGTGTGTGTGTGTGTATGTGTGTGTGTGCATGTGTGCGTGTGTGTGTGTGTGTGTGTGCGTGTGTGTGTGTGTGTGTGTGTGTGTTGGTAGGGGAGGGGTTGACCCCGCCCACTGATCCCTCCTAATGTAAACTGAAAAGACAGAGGACAGGACGGGCCGTGGTCGTTTCATGACAAACAGGAATAAAGACCTCACACCTGTTCCTGTGGTGCTCTGTGGAAAATGTTCCCAAGAACAAATCAGGCGAAGACGAAACACAAATATCTAGTTTCATTTCAGAAAAATGCACCAAAAGGTTCACACTTTACTGAAAGTTTCACATGGATCGCCATGAAACTTGGGTATTCATGGTGTCCTGAGGATGAACCCTGTCAGGCCAACATTTTAATTCTGTACAATGTTGGTTTATGACCAAATACCTGCAAAACAAGTGACATTCATCAGCCTCAGCTTCGCTTTGTGATTCGTGATAATAAGTACATGTTAGCATGCTAACATGCCAAACTAAAATGAGGCTTCACCTGCTAAACATCAGCATGTTTGAACTGTCATTGTGAGCTGCTAGCGTCGCTGCAGACTCGAAGCGGCTGCACATTATTCTGCACAGCGTAGATGTGGAGCAGCCTCTGATCCCTGTAATGTAAACCTCACCCACACAGATAGAGCAGTAGATTAAGGTTCCCATTTAGCAGACAGGAAGTCCTCATACGCTGATCTGTAACATCTGTCAGATACAAGCTACAGTACCTACACATCCCTCCTTCTATAATGTATATATATATATATACTGTAGATATATATATATGGATTGTGGGAACGAGAAGAGAGGCGGAGACGCTGCTCTTTCCCTCCTCTCTGTCTTTAATTTGCTCTTTGAAAAGCAGATGGTTAAAGAATAAAGTCAAATCTTTCAACTAACAGCAGCAGGTTAAACTGTGAATAACATGAAAACAAACAAACACAAACAACAACATGCATTAACACAAACCTACGCTCACACACAGACGTTTGCTCTGCCTGTTGAATGCAGCTCATTCACTGACGAAGGGATTATGATGGACAATGACCAACACACACAAGGACACAGTGTGTGTTTGGACAGATGGGTACTGTGTGTGTGTGTGTGTGTGTGTGTGTGTGATGGCCTCAGTAAACACAGGGAACAGAGGAGGAATGGTGTGTTCACTCACCAATGTCACGTCAGTTTTGACTTGAACACGTGGTGACCAGCTGTTGGTCAGCACCACAAGGTCACTACCTGAACACCATGAGCACCTGTGATCAGACTTTCTAAGCTTTCTAAGCCCACAATGAGCAGTGCATTGTGGGATACTGAGGCCTAAAGGAGGCTGTATGAAACTGAAATGACTTGGTTTTAAAATATTTTGTCTGATTTTTGACCTTTTGACCTTTTGACAGCTTTGCTGCTTTTAGGAAACACTGTCAGCCAGGCTCAGCTTCCAGGTGTCTGATAACACAAAACCTAATCTCTCAATGTCTGCTCAACAGATGACTCTCTGCACTGTGTGTGTGTGTGTGTGTGTGTGTGTGTGTGTGTGTGTGTGAGGGGGGGTTACAGAGGATTTAAGAAGATTTATCATAAACCAAAAGTCCTTTTAACAACATACCGACCAGTGTTTGTGTCCCATGTTGGCAGGATCCCTTGTTTAGCTTTGTTAGCTGCTCAGAGAAGCTTCGTCTGATAAATCAAAGTCAAAACAGGCCCCAGGGGCTGATGGGAGAGTTAGGGAATGTCTGGAGGCTGCTGCTGATGGCGATGATGATGGTGATGATGAAGATGTCTGGCTCAAATGTCAGTTCATCGTGGTCGTCTGATGATCCACACTGGGTGTCTGATCGTCCAGTTTGGTGTTAAACGGTCAGACTGGGTTGTTTATAGTCCAGACTGGGTATTTGTTGATCTAAGCTGGTTTCTGATCGGCTGAACCTGGTGTCTGAGCGTGAGTGTGGTGGCGTTCACCCTGTTGATCACGTTTTAAACTGATGGAAAGTAACAGAACACTGACAACATAGTTCTCTGCAGAGCCGCTGTGTGTGTTTCATTTTCCTGCACTGCTCTGTCCAAACACACACACTGCACGACAATCTGTGCGTGTGTGCCCACAACACACGCACACACACACACACTCACAGCAAACGAGGGCCAGAAATCAGGTTTTATGAGTTGCTGAGACGTCGGTTTGTAAAGATCAGTCCTCTGTAAATGGAGGGGGATTACGGAGAGAGAGATGAGCTGTGAGGAGAAGACTTGCAGAGGTCGGACACACTCCAGGAAACAGACTCTTCTTGTCTCTGAGCAAATGAGCTGCTGGAACTTCTTGTTTCTCACCTGCTCTGTTGAGGTTTTACATGTTTTAACACACTGATGACACATTGACCAAACTTCACATTGTCAGTGTTTAGGTTGATTTACTGGTTTCCATTCTGTTCTATGGAACATCCACCTGCAGAGGCCTGAACGCCTACATGTCGTACTCTGTTCCTGTTTGTTCCAATGAAGGGAAATCTTCAACCCCTGCACAAAGTCAGCTCTGTATACAAATGACTTTCCTATGAATTCATCAGATTTATTTATTTTACTCAAATATTAATCTTTCTTTCATGATAGCACATCTTTGGGCTATTGATCAGCGGTTGGACAAAACAAGTGTTTAGAATCTGTTAACTCTGGCTCCAGGTGATTGTGAGAAATCTCTGAGAAATTAGAGTGAAGGAATGTTTGGGCTGTTTCACGCTCATGACATTCGCCGTCATGTCTCATTTAACGCTGGTACGTCTCAGTAAGAGGCTTTAACAGACTGCATCATGCACTAGCAGTGGTACAGTTGTTCAGTGAACAGCCATTTTTCAGTGTTTCTGTAGTCAGATGTATGACACAACTCTTAAGTGAACATGTGACTGTAAATCACAGGGATGCAAACACAGCTCGTCTGTCATTACAGCCATAATAACGGGCTGTGTGTGGACACACCGGGCTGACTTCACTCAGACTACACTCAACTGTTACGGCTGCTACTTTCTGCTGCTAACATGCTATTAGGATTTCCTCTGCCACCGCTGTGAGGAACTCTTTCTGAGGCCCTGAGTTAGATTTTATAACCACAGCAACCATTCAGTACAGTTTCAGACAGATAGGATCCATCCATCCATTCTGTCCTTCCATACCTGCTAAGCCTGTTAACCCTCACCATGCTCAGTGTCCCAAAGGGTTGAAGTCTGGACTTTAGTTGTAAATCTTTAAAAACATGCAACAAATATCTATTTTCATTTGTAAACTAGACTTGAAAGCAGGTATACAAAGATCCACGTTCATGATGCATCTCCAACCGAACGTGCTCTGGTCACAAAACTCCATTTGTCATTTTGGGACATTTTATAGAAATTATAGAAATGATCTAAACTGGCAGGAATGGATCCCAGTTTAGCAGGGAGTGATTTTAAAGGACTGGTCGGACTCAAACCAAAAGTCAGGACAAGAGAGTGATTTGTTGTCTATTAAGACATATTTGGTGCTGTAGTTAGTATTTGGGGAAGCAGGACAGTGTGTGTGGGACTAAGGACGAATGATGGAGCTTTAGTAGTAGGAGACATTCATTGCTGGTTTGTCTGCACGTTTAGAAATGAAGAATATGAGCAGCCTTGTATATTATTATCCTCTACATTAGAAGTGTTATTAGTGTCACTCTGACAGACTGGTCTTTTAAGCTGCTGAAGAGATCACTGTCTGTTTTACAAGCAGGAGTTAGAACAAAGACTCTTCTTCTTCCAGCAGCCTGATTCCACATCACAAACACTATTCTAAGAAACAATGAATGAACAGGGCTTTTTTTTATCTCTCTGAAGTGATGATGATGTAAGTGAGATAATCGCCTCCGAATTGTCGCTTAAACGGCGTTAATGGACTCGCTAAAGTGCTGACCGCCTCCACACACACACACACACACACACACAAGCCGCCCATTCACACTGTTTAACAGAGCATCACTGCTGCTGACATTCATAAACTCTCAAATCGTGACTTTGATTTTCTGTATGGACACCCACGAGTGAGAGACATTACGGAGAGAGAGAGGGGAAAAGGTGATGCAAAGATCTTATGTAACGGTGGTGGACGGTAATTGGGTCCTCAAACTGGTCATTAGCTCGCTGCGTTGCCTGGAGGGTTGTAGGAAATGTAAAATACAGGTCTGGATGTGTGTGTGTGACAGTTTGCTTGCTGTGTTTGTCCCTCTGTCTGAATGTGTGAGCACAGTCAGGACACGAATCCAACCGACCCCTGCAGTGTTTTCAAAGCTTTAAACGTTTAGTCTGAGGGAAAAAAGTTCACGTGTACGAGTGTTTGTAAATGTGGCCAATTAAATTTAGAGCAGTGAAGGGTGGTGATCACAGGGAACATCGTGCCACGATCATCAGACCATGTGACTTAGAACCGAGATCTCAGGCTTTCAAGTTTCACCAGTGATAGCTGATCTCACCGAGCTCCACCAGCTGAAATCTAAGCAACTAATGATTATCTTCGTTACTGATTGATTTGCTGATTACTTCTTCAATTTGTTGATTAGTCATTTTGTCTATAAAAGTGAAAAATGCCCGTTATAATTTCTCACATCCCGAGAAATGAGTTCATAACCCAAATATATTCTCTTTACTATCATGTAGGACAAATGTCTGTTGATCGACTGATTAACTGGCTAATTGTTGCAGCTCTATTTGCTGTTTCCATTTGTTTTCTATCACTGTGAACTGTGTATTAGACATCACGTTGGGCTCTGGGAAACTGTTATGGATTTTCCCAAACGTCACCGTGAGGCAACAGAAGAAAGAGGTTTCGGTTTGTAAATGGTCCGTTGGTCTTTTTCAGACAAGCTGCTGTGAATTCAGTCACTCTGGGCTGCAGTAATGACAGCAGAGCTCCTGGTGGGAACCATTAGCTGCTTTAAACGCTGCCTGACTCCAAAACCTCCGACCGCTGCTGCTGAGTCAGCAGGAAGAGTCCAATCAGAAGAGTGTGTGTGTGTGTGTGTGTGTGTGTGTGTGAGGTCATGGTGGAGATGTTAGCATAATGACAAGTGTGTGCTGTGTGTATAGAGAATCCATACCTCAGATGTGGCTCACACACACCCACATGATGGTGTGTGTGTGTGTGTATGTGTGTGTGACAAGACACTGAATTCACTTCACTTCAGAAAAGACACACACACACACACACACACTCAAGTGCGTCCAAAGTGAGGCACGTCTCTACTTCTACCATGTGCATGTCTGTTTAAATCCTCCTCCATGTTGTAAAGTGTGTTTCACCAACCAGTTAACGTCAGCGTCAGTACGGTTGCCATGGTCACCAGAAGTTTACTGTAATACACCCTGAGCTCTGAGGTTAAACTGCTGATGTAAACTGTGTTTGAGAATGACCTGCCAGCCAATCAGAGAGCTGAGTTTTCTGCTGACACATCTTCACAGCTGGACAATGTCCTAACCCTGTCTCTGTCTCCCTCTCAGGTGAGTCTCAGGGCATGGTGAACTTCGTCCTCTCTAAAGAGGGAGGTGATCTCACTCTGGTGGAGCAGGCTAACGTCTGGCTCTTCCTGCGTTTGGCTAAGACCAACCGCAGCCGAGCCAAAGTCACCATCCGCCTCTTCCATCAGCGCCTGCTCCCCAGTGGACGCCCGTCTCTGCCACAGGAGGACGTCCTGCTGGCGGAGAAAACGGTGGACACCCGTCGCAGTGGCTGGCACACCTTCCCGGTGTCAGCAGTGGTGCAGACACTGTTGGAGAGCACTGAGAGCACGACGCTGAGCCTCAGAGTGTCCTGCCCACTTTGTGCCGACGCTGGCGCAACACTGGTCCTGGTCTCTGGCAACTCGGAGACATCGCAGCGCGCTAACCAGCGGGAACAATCCCACCGGCCCTTCCTCATGGCCGTGGTCCGGCAGGGGGATGGCAGTGACTCGCGCCGGCGCAGGAAGCGAGGCCTGGAGTGTGATGGGAAAGTCCGCGTCTGCTGCAAACGGCAGTTCTACGTCAACTTCAAAGACATTGGCTGGAACGACTGGATAATTGCGCCGCCTGGTTACCACGCCAACTACTGCGAGGGCGAGTGCCCCTCCCACGTGGCGAGCATCACCGGGTCCACATTGTCCTTCCACTCCACCGTCATCAGCCATTACCGCATGAGGGGCTACAGCCCCTTCCAGAACCTGAGGTCGTGCTGCGTGCCCACTCGGCTACGAGCCATGTCCATGCTCTACTACAACGAGGAGCAAAAGATCATCAAGAAGGACATCCAGAACATGATCGTGGAGGAGTGCGGCTGCTCGTAAACCTGAACTGGACAGGATCGAAGAGGAGGGGGACCTCTAAACCCAGAGAGAGAGAGATGGGGGAACATGGAGGGAGGAGAGGAAGGTAAAGAGGTGGCTCCATGATCATCATGTCACTTTTATCTACTGTGTTTCAGTCTTCACCTCCTCTCTCCATCCCTCTGTCGCTCCGGGTCGATCTCTGGGATAAAAACTCTTCTCCAGACTTGTTCAGCAGAACTCAGAGAGAGTCTTGATGGCACTTTCAGAAAAAAAGAAAATAAAAAAGATAGAAAAAAAAGAATATCTAATATATTTTTGTTACAAACGGAGGGAGCGAGGCTTATTTATGTGGCTGAGACGTTCAAGCACCACTCGACCAGTCAGACCTTGGAAAGACAAGGTGCCTGAAAAACTATGAACAAAAAAAAAAAAAAACAAAATCTCAAAACTATGCAACTTGTTTCACGTATTATGATCTTATATTATTTTACTTTGATTTGTTTCCCAACTGTTTACTTTTTAAAAATGTACAAGGAAGAAAGAAGAAGACTGTGTTTTATAATTTTTTTGGAAGTATAAATTTGTGTGTGTGGTTGTGTGTTTGTTTTTGTCCACGCAAGTGTGAAAACATGTATGTCTGTTTGTGTGTTGAGAGATACTTGAAAGAAACAAGTTGGCCCGGCTGCTGGAACCAAACACTTCTTTATGTTACCATGGTTACCATGTTGGTGTTATAATTATTATTGTCAGTATGTATATTAATATTATTGTTATTGTTATTAATAATATTTTGTTTGGCTGCATTTGTGTTATTACGTGTTTTTTTTTTTTTAAGAAACGTTACAAACGTTTTCGTGTTTTGCACTATAGCGACACTCGTGTTCAGATTAGCCTCAGAGAGGACAGACTGGAGCTTCCTGTTCAGGGTGGACTCCAGTTTACAGGTGTGAAAGTTCCCAGGTTTGACCAGCACGATAAGCTGTGTGTTGTTCACACATCGTCATAAGTCGCTCTGGGCTCACGGTCTCCAAAACACACGAAATATGACACTTGTAGGTTTCTGAATGCTTCAGCGCCTGAATTGTGGGTCACTGCCAGAAGAAAGTACACGGTCACCTTTGCTGAGTGTGATAGGCGTCACGTCAGTCAAACTAAATCCCTTTAAATGTTCTCATTTATTAGAACTGAGGCTGCAGCAAGGATTCTGAAGTACCGAGGCAGTAAGCAGGGATAACCACATCTACTGAGAAACTAAAAATAAAGTGTCGAAACTTACCAAACAACACTGTTTGGATTTGTATTGTAACTGTAATTTCATTTCCTAAAACTGAGGTCTAATGCTGTTTCACAACACTCGCCAAACTGCCATGGTTAAAAAGTAGATTCTGGAGTAAATACATCCTGCCTTTCTATTTATTTTTGTTGGCTTCAACGTAATCTAATAAATATTAAATTGATCAACATATTAAGTCTAAAAATACTGGAATAATTCCATCACGTGAAAGTTTTTAGTTGTAAAATGTAAATAACAGCTACAACTTTAATGAATAATTCTTTATTTTTTTAAAATAAGATCTCCACCAAAAAACTTACTTTAGAAAATGTTAAACAGACAGTTGCAGTTTTCTGACAGCTAGTGGCCACTGAAGGAACTGCAGGTAAAGTCCTTTTATGTGATTGGATAAACCACCAAGTAACATCTTGGTGAAATTTAGCAATGTGAGTTAGCACCTGATGCTAACAACTGTTGATGAAACATTTTCTGTCTGTGTCAAGCTAAATGGTTAGAGCTTGTAGAACATGGTATTGATATCAGCATTAACCTGCTGAGTGAGACCCAGAGTGCCGATTAACTTAAACTAACAGTAGCACTGGAGATCACCATGAACCATCAGGAACTTCCAGTCTGTCCGGTCAGATGCTACGAGGACTTTTACTTCAATGGAGAATAAAAGGCACTTAGAAGAAGAAAAATGTTTTTTTGGCTCATGATTAAAAATCCAAAATGGACTGTTCTGGGATTGACTGATCGAGCAAAGACACAAAAACAGAACAAAGGATCTCCCCACTCCCATGAGTCTCCGTTAT
The DNA here is from genome assembly GCA_037833715.1 of Toxotes lorentzi. NCBI lineage: Eukaryota > Metazoa > Chordata > Actinopteri > Toxotidae > Toxotes > Toxotes lorentzi. The sequence continues at coordinate 514,631 of JBBMJY010000013.1, forward strand.
CAGGGGCGGCCTTCTCGTCCTTTGTAGTAGCCTAAATGTTCAGTGATAGCTAACAAAGAGCTAGCCCCAAAAACCAGAGCAACAAAACAGACTTAAAGCACGAGAACAACAATCTTTATATCTTGCTGGATGTTTGCAGGATGTCAGCTACCTATCTGAAGGTGATTAGCATTAGCCAGGAGATTGCAAGTTTTTGGTTTCCACTATTAAATACAAACAAAAGCACACAACTTTGTTTCTTCACTGAAACAAGATTTAGGGTTAGTTTGTAGGGCTTGAGGGGATTTACTCACTGGGTCTCGTGTCTTTCATAGATGCTTTACAGACTTAGTAAGGGGTTTTCAATATGACATGTTAGTTCAAATCTTTCTTTTAAGGAATCCCTTAAAAAATTATACTCCTTAACTGATCCCAGACAGCCTGGCGATTATTGGAGGGGAAGGGGAGAATGCATTTCAAACAAATCATTAAGTTTTTGCTGTTAAGTGAGATGGAAACGTTTTATCAAAACCGCCTTAATCTAAATCTCAACCAATCTCAACATAACCTTCATCTCACAGATTAAGGGTTTATGAAGAAGCACCAAAGTAGCTACCTTAAACTGAGTGCAAATGAAAGTAATCAGTTGGATGACTGCAACTGTTATTTTCCTTTTCAATGAATCCGCAGGTTATTGTTTCAATTAATTGGTTTGTTTATCAAATGTCAGGAAACTGTGAAAGGTGCCAGCTGTAATTGCCCAGTAATTACTTGTTTTATTCACCAATTCAGTTTACAATCAGATTTGACAAACAAGCAAATTATCACATCTGAGAAGCTTTAACCAGCGAATGTTTGAATCTGTTCTGGAAAAACGACAAAAACAATTACTTGCTAGAAATCAGTTTCAAACAAATCATTCTGAGCAAAATGAAGGGTCTTTTTTTGATAAGAATAACTAATTAGGATGTCATCAACCCGTAAATAAATCCCTTGAAAGCACTTTGAGGCTCTGACATTTTCTGCTAGGACGCTGAAGGTGGACATTTTATAGAAAAGTGATAAAATGTCAAATGAAATCAGTGACTCGCGCCGCAACTAACGGATACATCAGTGATTGTGTGATTTCACTTTCTCATGATGATTTCAGATGATCCATCAAATCAGAGTTGACTTTCAGAAGAAAAGACGAAGGTTTCTGTCCCAGAGAAAACAAACATCCTGTGTCCAGTTGTAGTTTGCTTTAGAACACCAAAGAGCCGAGTTTGTACATTTCTTTGTGACAAAATGAAGTTCAACTTATATTCAATGCTGAAAAGAAAAAAAATCTAAATATCTAATTTACATGATTCACGAAAAAAAAATAGAGAAAAGTCTTTGAAGTTCATGATTCTCTGAAGTCTGTAAAAACGTGGCGTCATTTTGTCCTAAAAGTTCAACTTGCTTTCATAAAGATGATTGACTGACATTTTTTATGCTTTATAGTTTTTGTTTCACATTAGTTTTTGAACATTTTGGAAGAAAATCATTCAGTTTTTCTTTTGTTTGTGATGTTTTATTTCTGACTTTATCACCCTGCACCATAAGAACTCCCTTTCCCATAATGCCTTAGTACTTAATTTATCTCATCACAAACTGAAAAAGACAATCCACTGTCGTCTTGTTATGTTTTGGGAAGAAGACAAATGTTGTCCAATTGGATTTCTGAGTGTTTCTGTGTCGTATGTGTTTATATCAGTATTGTCGACTTGTTCACCAAAAGGTTTGGAGTATCGTCCTCGTTTTGATGAAGTCACACGTGTTATGTCTTAGTTTAATTTTTTTGTTGTTATTGTTTTCAAAGAGAGTGGACCCTCTTCTTCTGGACTTTTTGGGACATACTCCTTGTCCATCCTGTGCGTACATGGATGCAAACAAATGTCAGTGCAGAAAAAAAGGCTCAAAAAGAAGCAAAAAGCTGAAAAAAAGGAATAAAAGAAGTGGTTGTATTTGTTCAGATTTTGTTCCTTTTATCAAGACAAAAAAAAAAATACTGACACTGAACAAAGTGGACAAAGAATAAAAAGCCTATTTTTTATTCTGTATATATGGAAATTGAGATTCCAGTTTGTTGCATTGCTTTGTTGTACAAATCAAATGTGCTTGTGGCATTTTTCTAATCTAATTTATTTTACAGTATTTTTTTGTTTTGGTTTTCTGCTTCACCATTAAAGTTTAAAGGATGTACACGAAGGAAATGTGTCTTCGGTTCTTTAACTCTGAAATCTACCGAAATATTTCTGACTTTCTCTCTTTTTCTGTTCCGTTAAATTACTGAGTCAGGCTGCGACTAATGGTTATTTTCATTATGGATTAAGCTTCTGATTATTTTCTCAACTGTAGCGTTCAAGGAGCCATCTTAAAATGTCTTGTTTGGTCTTGAGGGTGTTCAACTTACTAATATTTATGACAAAGAAAACAATTGAGTTCTCACATTTGAGAAGGTGCAACCAACAATCATCAGAATCGTCGCAGATTAATTGTTAAATCTCTATTAATCACATTACATTAACTGCATTTAGCAGAGTGTGGTGTTTATTAAGGAGAAAATAAAAGCAATGTAAGTTTATTTTGAGAATGATGTGGCTGTAACACACCCTTTGTCACCACCTTCCATCAGGCTGTAAAGCTCCACACAGACTCTTGGCTCCGGGTCATGTTAACATCATCATAATGATATAAACGCAGCCTTGTTAAACACACATATTAAAAATACATTTGACACTAAGCTTTTCCATCTTCAGATTCGAGGCCGCTGGAGCGACCCCAGTCGAAAAAATGCTGGCTCTATAAACGCTGTGATACATGAGGTGAAGGGTTAAAAGGTCACCTGAAGCCTAACCCTAACCCTAACCAGGTTCAAAAGATGATTGATCACATTTAAATGACTGAAAGATTTGGATCTTCCACTTTCTGTAAGTTGGCTGGAGTAAGACAGAGTAAGATATAGTAAAACTATAGACTATATACAGTGTCTGTGTATGGAAACTATATTAAAAATATGCAGTGATGAAGAATTCAATCACATTTCACTTGTCAATTAGCCTATAGAAAACAATTTTTTTTTTAAAAGTGAAAAACTGATTTCATCCTGAGGGGAACATGAATGTCTGAATCGAATGTCCACACAATGCAACACTTGATATAAAAGTCAACCTCATGGTGGCGCTGGAGGAAAAGTCAGTGAATCACCAAAGTCAGTAGGATTCATCCTCTGGAGACTAAGAATGTGCTTTCTGAGTTAAATCTTGGTCTTGTAACAAGATGTTCTAGTTCTAGTATCTTGGGACATTGTGAATTCATTTTAAGATCCAGGACCTACCTTCAAAATGACCCAGGTGAGCAAATAGTATTGGCGATGAGCTAACATTGCCAATCCCTAAGTAATAAATGACGTCCCAGATCAGAAGCTATGTTTTTGGTTCATTGGAACAGTGTTAACCACAATTCCAGTTCAAAGATAAACCGACATTACCTGTTTCCAGGCTCGACAGGGCTGTTTGCTGTTGCACACCACATGCATCCACACCCACTCATACTGATGGTTTTTTGTGCTCCAGGGATTCTGACGCAAAACATCAGCAGCAAAGAGGAAGATACAGAAACTATAAACAAAAATGACCAAGATGACATGTACACAGTTTGAGCAGTGAAGGGAAAAAATGCTGTACATATTGCACCAAAATGTGTGTGTGTGTGTGTGTGTGTGTGTGTGTGTGTGTGTGTGTGTGTGTGTGTGTGTGCAGTATAAATAAAGCCACTGTTAATGACAGGAGGACAGTAAAATGACATGCAGATGACATTGTCCCGCCTCAGCAGAGGCACATGAAAACATCAGTGATTTCTTGTTCTTCTATCCCTGTGAGGACCGATTGGTTTAAGCCGCACTGTGAGGACGTTTTGGCTGTTTAACATGTGGGACGTGGGTTTAAGGTAAGACCTGTAACTGTCCTGGTTAAGGTTGAAGTTAGTGAAGTTGTAGGGAATGCATTGTCAATACTGGTCCTCACAAGTATAGCAGTAAAAAGGTCTGCATTTGTGTGTAGATCAAAGGCTGCAGCAGACCTCAGCAGGGTGTTTCCTCGCCTGTGGGACGGCGACTGTCGTTTGATGCTCCACAGTTCCAGGAGGTGATGTGTTCTTGGAAGAGCTGCCGCCAGTCAGAGACAGACTTTATGTCAAATTCACAGAGTAAATTTGACATTTTGTTAAATATTTAAAAGATAGTCCTGGGTTTTTACAATGCAACTTGAATTTATTTGACTGGAGCGTATGAGTGGCTGCAGAAAACACTTTAACCAGTACCTTTCATTAATTTTATTGAGCCTCTGCTGATATAATTTGCTGTTGGATGAATTTGTTATTTCACCAGTGGAGGATAAAATGCACGAGTGTGCGTACCTTAATATTTTATCGTCTGAATAAAACGTCTGCTGCTGTCAGGTTGGACCAGTTTGAGCTGCTGGGAGTCCTGGTTTGAGTATATACCACCATTTAGATCAGATTTTATGTGAAGCAATACAACGGCATTAATTCTCTTTAGTGTTATTAAATAGTGCTATTACCTGTTCCTGTTCAGTTCAGCTGTATATCATGTAAAACTGCCTTTCTTCCAGATGTATATAAAATGACCATTGTATGATATACACAGTATCTACAGTATATACAATGGTACATGCTAAAGATACGAATAAATAAATGAGCTTGCTCTTCTGATACTACATGAAGTCATAAACTTAAACTCTTCTCTGTTTTTATTTTTGTGGATCAGGAAGGTCCTGAAGAGCCTCTGAGGATTCTGCAGTAGGGGAACAGGGATCAGATCTGGCTCTGCTAAAGAAAGCACTCTGGGTAATTTAACACGGAAGTTTTTCTTGACAAATTACCGACATGGACGATTTGCAAGGGAATAAAATCACTGAGGGCAATTATCACAAATGACTGCGTTTCCCAGTGTGATAGCAGCTCTGTGAAAAGGCAGACCAGTGGTTGTTCGCTTACAGTACAGAGGGTGTGACAGCAGAGTCATTTCCCCTCCGACGTCCAGCAAACGGGAATCTGAAAGTCCAGCATGGGAAACAAACACAGCAAGACCTGATTGTAACACCAGACTATTTCAGCTGCTCAGGGCTCAGTTAGATTTCTGTTACCTAGATCCTACAAAGGTATTTTGAGCCTTTGAGAGTTTCTTCCAGTCTGAGGTAACAAGCCTGACATCAATCTGGTTAGCTTAGCTGAGCATAAAGACTGGAAGCAGGGGGAAACAGCTAGCCTGACACCATTCACATTTTGAATCAACAGTTTAGTGAAGTGAGCAGAATGACTGATCAGCAGTCAGTGTCTGTGTGCAGCTTCTCCAGTTCAGAGCAGATGCACTTCATTCCAGCACGTCACTCTGCATCCACAAACACCTCATTTTGTGGTTTGTGTTCAGATTATGGAAACAAAATACAACATATTAATTACTGAGAGTGTTAACTAGAGAGCTTTAGAGGTTTTGTAGCTTCAGATCTGAACTTTGGACAGATTTGAACAAATCACAGCAAAACCACAGAGCGTGCTCCATGCAGCTCGGCGCTGATCAGTCAGTGTAACTGCAGACATCATTTGAAAAATCTCACTAAATGGAAATAATGAAGGAACCCAGCAGCACCTCTGAAACACAAACCTGGTTTGAATGTTATTCTTCGAGTAAACGGCTGAAATTTGAATTTTGTTGAGACAGACAGAACCGGGACCTCCAACATGGATGTCTCGAAAAGGATTCTGTCATGGCTGGAACAGGTGAGCTGCACCTTGTGACCATGATGACTCAGCACTGACATGTAGTCCAGTATAAAAACAGGTTTACCTTTAGACTGGGAGAGCTCAATAACATAATGGCTGCAGGGCAGAAACCTGTGTGTTCATATGATACTGCACACACAGAGTGTGTATGAGTGTGTTTTCATACACAGTCTGTTCTGTAGCACTGTTTTTAACTGTGGAAGACAAAATGTAACTGAATGTAAAGCCTCTGCGACCATGGCTGTAGTGCCCCTGAGCAGGGCACAGATCCACCCCAGCTCCCTGGGCACCTTAGTTGGCCCAAGTGTCTCTAGTGCATGTGCATGCTTGTGTGTGTGTTTGGTTCCCTGGTGAGGGATACTAAAGGAATACACTTTAACTTTGACCCCAAACCTCTGACGTTACTCTGGAGCAGACACACTTCACTGCCTTCAGCAGCTTCTCTTTTACCTCCTTTAAATGTCCTTGAAAACTCATTCAACCAGCAGCCAGCTGAAGAATGTCTGTGAGAAACATGTTGTACAGGCTGAATATCCTCTAAAGCTATTTTAGAAAATGTAAATGGGGCTAACTCGAGGTTCTCTCAGACCACAGAAAGCCACGCAGGGCGGCAGGAACGCTGTCTCAGGTCAGCAGGATTGTATCTGAGGTCGGCGGTTTGGCCCTGACAAGCCTGAGGCCTCTGAACCTCAAACTGATTTACAGTCTTTCATGGAAAACACTTAATGAGGCTTCTGCTGGGAGCGCTTATCTCCTGCAGGGTTCAGTTTAGTGTTTACAGATCCACGTTTCCACTGAGTCACTCAGGCCGGACAGATTCAGCAAACGAAGAAACTAAAACCAGAAACTTTCTGATCCCTTCATCATCAACGCTCTCACATTATTAATTCATCACTATGTCCTCATGTTCAGGAACTCTCATCGTCCACCTCACCTCTGAAGAGCCGTTATAACGAGCTCATGTTCATGCGAGGCAGTGACCTCCCTCACCGTCTGTCACCTCTCAGCTTTCATCCGATTTTTCAGTTCACTCTGTTTTACTGGACTTTGCTCTTTGTGCTTTTAGGACAACGTGCAGCTGTTTGAGACCTGAAGCTGCTCATTCATGTCTCTGACTGATACAGTGAAGCTTCTTCTCACCAGATCCAGATGAAGTGGGTTCATATGTTCAACGTGCTGTGTCTGTGGGAGGTAAAACTCCCTGAAGCATCACTGTGAAATGTTGGGGTAGATGTACAGTTTACATGTTTTTTTCCTTCCATATTATTATCATCATGATTGTTACTGTGATCAGGAACTATTGTGAAAGGTTGACCTGGTGGTGCATTCAAGGACACTGTGACATCCAGAAGTCAGTCACTTCAACCCTAAGGCCTGCAGCTTTACAGTGAAGCACGATCTATTCAAATCCAAATCTATCTGCGAGGAAAAAAAAATCAATGATCACTATCTTTTTAAATGCCTTCGCTGTTCTGACCCTCACAGTCTGGACCTTCACCCAGCTTCAGTCCTCACTCAAACAAAGTATTGTTGTCTGTACGTCTGCTGATACAAAGTGCTGCAGCACATCCTCCTCATTTCCTGGAAGTTACTGAAAACTGTTGCCAGTTTACGTCAATCTCCACCAAAGTAACAGTCCAACTCTACGAGGTGGTGGCAGTTTGAGTTTGATTGTGGAAAATGTTACAGCGAGAACGTAGACACGGAGACAGAGGACGTGTCTCTGCAGTCTGTTAGTTTGTGCAGGTTTAACAGCTGAGCATGTTGAATTCTTCATATTTTCAGGATTTACAGCCATATTCAGATTCTCGATGAAAAAAGCACAACATCCAGTGGAGATAAACGACTTTTTCATGTGTATCACAGTTTCAAAGCTGCACAATAAAGATAAAAATGAAAGAGCAGAAAGTCACGCAGCTGTTTGCAAGCAAACTGATCTTATCCAGTTGTTTTTCAGTTATTTTGAGTTTGTATTTTTTAGTAATCATTTGCATTCATGGACAGTAAAACACAAACACCTCCTCATTTTAGCACAATGACGGACTGATTATCTTGTTCGTGTTCAGTAACTACAGCTCCCATGAGGCTTCAGGAGCAGTCCTGTAGCTCAGTGGCTCTCAAACTGTCGGAGGGAACTAAAGTTTGATGAATCTGTTTCAGCACAATAAACAAAAAATGTTCACTCCTAAGCTTCTATGAGCTAAACAAAGTTTGAATGACAGGTGAAGAAAATATGTCTGCCTGTCATGTTCATAGGTGAAAAGTCAACGAGAGAGATCTTCACGTCTGGGGCGTTTAACAGTTCATTTGCATAACAGAAAGTGATTTAAAACTGAGGAGCATTAACAACTCAAAACGTTACTTCAGTAAGTAGCTCAGACACTCAAGTCTTTTTGATGCTAACTTCCACTTTCCAATCTTAAACCAGTTAACTGCTGTTTGGGACAGGATGTCTTCCAAATGAAACCACTGCTGCTGCTGCTGCTGCCCATCAAAGTTCGAAGCTTCCCCTTCGCTCAGTCAGTCAGGCAGCATCTGGGAAGTTCTGTAGGAAGTCATTTTCATTCCAACATGAAACCTGTAGAACCACCAGACTTTTCTGTTAAAACAACATCCTCCTCCTCCTCCTCTCTGCAGTGATGCACACAGCAGATCCAACAAGGAAACTTTCCACTGGCGAGGCATCATGAAGAATAACAATGTCCTAATTGGCTAATTACCAGGCCGGCTACCTCGCTGCTGAAAGGTTATGCACGTTGGATTAATCACCATCATCACAGTGAAACAAGCAGAAAGACAAATATACCCTCAGCAGTATGAGCACAGGCGGCGTACGTCTCAGCCCACAGAGGGTGGAGGTTAAGGATGGTGTTAGTCATCAGTAGGGTCAGTGTGGTTCAGTCTGATTCACAACAGCTCACATACAGGACAGATGGGGTTTGGGAAGGTTCTGGTTCACAGCTTCAACAAATGAGTCTTGCTGCTGGAGGCAGGGCTTAAAGAGGACAAACATCATCTTCACTGCAGGTATGCTCTACTGAATTCACTGTGGATGCTCCTCTTGGTCCCCAGAGGATGTTTTGGGGGCCTCCTGACCTTTAGCTCAGGACATTATGAGCGTACTTCTATTTTTGCCCCTTTCAAGTGACTGTTGATGATGTTTCAACAAAAAAAACTACAGCCAAATAAACTCAACTCAAATATTCATGCTCCCCACAGGAAGAACTGTTCAGAATTTAGTGACCTCATGACCTTTCACTGATGTGGCAGTTTCGAATATTTGGGGTAAAGTGAATTATTTCACCTTTTTTTATTCAGATATTCTTGAGACTTTCTGTTGAACCTGGTGACTGCTCTTGATTTTGTTGTCCTTTGTCTCCTAACATGCAGGTTATAGACTGGATGGGCTGGTTCCCGTCCAGTTGTCCATGTTTCCTGTCCTGCAGCCCTCAGGGATTCCTGCTGTCATATCTGTATATTTACTGCTTTGACTCCCTAACTGCTGCTGTGAATTGAAAACTCATCCCACAGCCTCCCTGTGCTCCTTAAATCCTCTCCCCAACCAGTACTTTCCTCTCCCATCTGTACCTGACCTTGTTCTCCCACAGTAAAACATCAAATATGTGTAAAGCGTGTGCTGTATATGGATGTGTGTATATGTAGAAAAGAAAGGGAGATTATTTCTGGAAAGACTCAACGTTTTTCAAAAACCATTTTTAAAATCTAAATCCCATTGAGCTGCAGTTCATCCTTCAGAAAAGTCTCATGAATGCACACACATGAATGAAAGACATGACGCAGAGAAGTCTGCTGTCAAGGTCTGAGATGCAAACTGGCTGAATGGACTGAACAAGAGCACACACACACACACACACACACACACACACATACATACACGCACGCACACACACACACACACACACACACACACGCACACACACACACACACTATCAGTGATAGTGATATCCTCCGGCCCTGTTCCGTCCTCCACAGTGACACTTAAGACTCAACAGTTCTGATAACTCTCAGCCTGACCCTGGCCTCAGTGTGTGTGTGTGTGTGTGTGTGTGTGCGTTGTGTGTGTGTGTGTGTGTGTGTGTGTGTGTGTGTGTGTGTGTGTGTGTGTGTGTTGTGTCAAGGCTGCTGGTTTGCTGGTCTGTTACAGTTTGTTTCTAATGAGCGAGTGTATGTTTTTAAATCTCTCATTTTATTTTATATAATTAAAATGATTCTGATCAAACCTCAAAATAAAAGAAATAAATTCATTACAAGTTCTTTGTGCATGTTTTCTGTTGATTTACCAAAATGTGTTTGATTAACTTTACAAACTATTACAAAGATGACTGCAAATACAGAAACACAGGTACTTACTGTACGGTTTAATGTTGTTTATCCATCTAAGATGGTTTGATTTACTATTTTAAAAGTTTAATTATTGCAAAACCTTTTTAACCTTTGGAATTATTTGGTCAACATAAAATATAAAACATAAAATGAAGCTTTCAGCTCGTTGTTTATCTGACAGGTCACAGCTTCACTGTCCTGCTTCACTCTCTCGGCTCTCACATGCTCATGCTAATCCAATTTCTGACTCTGTATTTTGAAAAGTGAACGCAGCATCCAGATTAAAGAGTGAGAAAAATAAACGAGCAAAAAACAAACAAGTGCCAGGTGAAGAATGATCACAGCAGGTACATGTGCTTGGGTTACTCTCTACCTCTGGAGTGAAGATGGAGAGACAGATGGACGGACAGACGGACGGACGGACGGACAGACGGATGGACAGACGGACAGACGGATGGACAGACGGACAGACAGATGGACAGATGGACAGACGGAGATTATCTGATATGCTGATGGATAAAAAACTGAAAGGCAGGGAAAAATGCAATCTTCAGTCAGACACTGTCCTTGGACTGAGACCCACACAGAGAGACAGACAGAGAGAGAGACACTGTTGTTAGAGACAGAGCGACAGCTGCTGCTCAGACTGGAGATCATCATCACTGCATCCAGCAGGGCTGAAAATGTTTTTTCACTATTAACTGTACTGCATCAATGGGTTGTTGTTTATGTTTGTTTGGCATCAGACATATTATTAGCTCTGTTTTTGGTCTCCACCTGCTCCTGAGGGTTCACAGCTACCAGAGACACCGTCACATCACAGAATCACTTCATCTCACAGTTCATTTAAAACAGAAGAAGCGTAGCAGACGAGCGCTTTGCTTTAAAGACGGAGGCCACACAGCGATGGACAAACCTGTTCTGACTGCCCCTGACTGGGTCACCCTGAGACCTGCAGAGCTGCAGGTCTCAGGGTGGAAGCGACTGAATTCTGGGTGTCACAGTTTCACAGTTTCCTTGAATGAACCATCAAGTCAACACAATTACAAAAATATCTTAAATGATCAGAGACAGAGAGAAGCCTGTGAAACAGACTGTGTTCATTCATCTCATTCATCATCCTGCTGCCGAAAGACCAGCCAACGCATTCCTGCACACACACACACACACACACACACACACACACACACACACACACACACACACACACATGTTGGCACTTTGATTTGGAAAACAGTTTGTCATAAATCAAAAAACGCCGGAGACAAAAACATTTTCTCTCTTATTTCACTTTGTTGCGAGTCAGAAACAGGTGTCCACATGCAGGCGTGCACACACACACCTACACACGCACACACACACACACAGACACACACACACACACACACAAACACACACACACAGTCCATTGTGTGTCCTCTGTTTAATTTCCTGGCCTGCTATCGTTTTACTCTGCAGAGTCGTCAAAATAGGATTAAAAGGTTTAATAAAGGATGATTCCCACCATGAGGAAATGACTCCACGGAGAAACACACACACACACACACACACACACACACACACACACACACACACAGTGTAACACCTCAGGAGTCTTCACGCTGATCGTCTGCTCAGCTTCTCAGTTTCCACTGGATTAATAAACACCTGACCGCTTATATAACCTGAGTGCTTCACACACACACACACACACACACACACACACACACACACAGACACACACACACAGTATTATCTCACCCCACATATGACCACATGTCTGTCGTGCCGTCCCTCGTGGGTTTCTGAAGTTTTAAGTGTGTTTTCTTCAGCTCTTTGTCGGAGCCAGAACGTCCATATTTGGACGATGGGCGGGACGCTGGGGTGGACTGTGGTAGGCTGAGGCACCTGACAATCATGGCAGACACACCAGCTGGGTCATGGTTCTGTGAAACAGGACTTCGGACTTCAGCCTCTGCCATGGACAGGACCTCTGCTGCAGTCCCAGAGTTTCTGTCTTAATGGTTTTTGGGCGTCACACATAAACACTGGCAGCTTTTCCACACATACAAATGATAACTTATATAAATACAGTACATTTGTGATATGGCTCATAACGTCAGGTGGATGGGAGTGTAGTTATGGAGGAGTGGAGGAGCGGGCAGAGAGGACCACAGCTGGATGCAGCAGCACAGCAGTAAGATGATAACGACGTAGCTGAGGAGTTCCAGGTTAATTAATTCCTTGAAAACCTTCTTCCCGTTGATGTCCACTTCCTGCTGTCATTGCATCAAACACCGTGTGAAGGAACAGGAAGAACCTAAAGCTTCAGTGTGTGTGACCATAGGAACAGGACACGATGGATAATAACTGCATCTCGGACTTGTGAAGAAGGTGATCGGGGGCATTTCAGGGTTCTGACGCACTGTGTGTGTGTGTGTGTGTGTGTGGATATAATTGACTGTGTGTTTCCTTTGATCAGGATAAAAGCGAATATGAGGGAACATTCTTCAGACCAATATATTATATACTATGTTGAATGATGATGACGCACAGCAGACAATCCTCCCACATCATGCTCTGATAATTAGGACTGACACATTAACATCATCGGCTCATCTGTTTCCTGTGACGTGTGCGTACATCGATGTGCTGACGTGGAATCGCATTGGTCTGAGATTGGTGTTTGGTGATCTGGACTGGGAATTTAGTGGTCCAAAGTGGACATCCGGTCTAAGGCAGCAGTTCCATGGTCTAAACAGGATCTTCTGTGGTGTGAACTTGGCATTTGATGATCTAAGCTGAGAGTCTGATGCTGTAAAATGGATCCTTGATGGTTTAGTGTAGGTTTTAATGTTTAAACGTGCGGTTCATATTTACTGATCTGAGATCAGACTGCAGCGCTTTAACATGGATGTTTTATGGTCTGTGACTGGTATCTGATGGTCTCAGATGGTCTGCGTTCGGCTGAAATGAACTCAGTAACCCTCTCTGAGAGACTCTTGGATCACCGTGTTCCCTCTGTCCTCATTGAAGCTGTCACCTCTGGACCAATCAGAGCTCTTCAGTCTCTGTAACACGGCAGTGGAGGGGCGTTGATGAGTCACAGTGCGTACGAACAGGACAACTGAAGATGATGATGATTGTTTCATCATATCACAGGGAGAGAAATTGCGAGGGAAAGTTATTACCGCGGTGATGAGACAGGAAGTGAGGCAGTGTCGGCTTTATTGACAGAACCCTGAGATGACCATGTGAGTGTGTGTGTGAGTGTGTGTGTGAGTGTGTGCGTGTGTGTGTGCGTGTGTGTGTGAGTGTGTGCGTGTGTGTGTTTCTTGTATACACGTGCAGGAAAACTGACGTCAAACAAGCTTCATTTAATGAGCTTCTGTTGCAGTGTGTGTCTTTTTGAGGATGTGTCACAGAGTTCATGTCCAATCATCTCCCTCCGTCTCTCTCTCTCTCATTCATCCATCCTTTCCTTCGCTTATCTATCTACTGACTGATCTCATTCTCATTGTTCTCTGAGGTCTTTCCTTCTTTTCATTACTGCTGCTCCTTTTCATTTTTAACACTTTTCTTTTGGCTGAATTTCTTTACAACACTGTGCTGTGTTTGGGGTTTTATGAACTGCGTTGCTCTTTATTCTTATACGTTTTCATTTATGCTTAATTATAAAAGTATTCATTATTGTTCTGGTACTTAATGTAGATAAAGTGGAAGAAAACCTATGGACAACAAGTGGGCCGGACGTCCAGGTGTTTTTCTCTGATGGCGCTGGGGAGCGTTTCATCATGTGTTTGCTTCTGTGACAACACTGCCGTTGTACGACAGATTTGTTTATCACGTCGAGAGATTTTTCACTCGAGGCTCTCTGTAACTGCTGGGTAACTCCTGCCGGGTATGGTGCTCGTGTCGGTACAACACGATCACAGTGAATCGTGGGCTGGATAATAAAGTTTTTTTAAAGGAAACATCAAACCTCATGAAGACAACTGATTTAACTTTTACCTCTTACATTAACCTGTGTATGATAGTAACAGGTATGTTTCTGTTAGCTCTCTGTAATTCAACACACACACACACACACACACACACACACACACACACACACACACACACAGACACACACCACAGGGCTTCCCCTCCGCTCAGCCGAGCTGAGGTTCAGCCAAAGAAGATTGTAAATTTCACCTGAATTTCCTACGAAGACGCACAGAAAACCTTGACCCCACAAACCCCAAGAGCCTTATATAAGGATTAGCAGGCTGAAGCCAATGTGTGTGTGTGTGTGTGTGTGTGTGTGTGTGTGTGTGTGTGTGTGTGTGTGTGTTTTGATGTGTTCACGTGCCTGTGAGTGTGTTTTGGGCAGATGTTTTATGGCTCTGCATTGCTGACATTTAAAAGGAGAAAGACACTGAAAAACGTCTGCGCAGGATGAACAGATGAGGAACGAGGGAGGAAGAAGAGGAGGAGGAGGAGGAGAGGAGGGAAACGTTCCCACCGTAAATCAAAACTGCAGACGGCTCGACCACGAAAATGTTCATCTCAGCAAAAACTCACCAATGAGGAGATTACATGTAAAATTCATTCTCGAAAAACGCTGGGTGCCGTTGTGATGGCGAACCATTTCTCTGCGGTGTTTGCTTTTCACTCTCTCATTTGTCTTCAGAAAAAACTTGGACATGCAGAGTTTACGACACTGTCAGCAGAGACTCACCTCCTCTCATTACCACCAACACTTTCTATTAGAATTGAAAACAGTTGACCTGGGTTTCTTTACCATGACCCCAGTGACTGAAACACACGCACACACACACACACACGCACACACACACACACAGTCCCAGCTGCAGCAACGTCTTCAGCTCTTTAACCTTAAACCATCTCAGCTCTGTCGACCAACAAATAATATAATGAACTGTAAAATAATCAAAATGAGATTAAATGAATTTAAAGAGTTTTAGTCCAAAAGTGTTGGTTCTGATTCTGTTAGTGTGTGTGTGTGTGTGTGTGTGTGTGTGTGTGTGTGTGTGTGTGTGTGTGTGTGTTTGGACCAGGTGTGCGTGTCTCTGACAGTATAATGAAACTTCCTGCTTCCTGCCTGTTAAAACATCACCTCAGACTGCAGTGATGACTAAAGCAGATACACACACACACACACACACACACACACACACACACACACACACACACACACACACAATCCTGCTCGGGTCCAGGTAAATATGTTCAGACTACATCCTCTTTTGATTTCATAAAATGTCCTTGTTGTTGTTTTTCTTCCTCCACAGAGGACCATCATCTGCATATTTGATTCAGCACAGGTTTTTACGCTGGATGTTCCTCAACCTCCAACTCAGCCTGGATTCGGGGGAACCCAGGAATCAGCAACCAACCTGTTCCACCACCTGAGCCCATCCAGCCGTTTCTCTAAATAATTTTAGAGTGGAAGAAAAGCAGTGGAATTCTCAGCTGAACCTGACGGTCGTTTGCAGTGTGAGTGAACTCTGCAGGCGTTGAAAACATCTGTCAGTGGTCAGTGGTTGTCTTTTAAAGTTTGCTTAAGACTGTTTTGGACTTAAACACACACACACACACACGGTTCTCTCAGGCAGGAGATGTCACATACAATCAGTCTGATTGACCACGACCGAACACTGGGTTTCCCATGAGGCCACGTGGCCGACGGCAGTCCCAGACAGACAGGAAGTGCTGAGAGAAAGAGATTAGAGGGGAAGGCAGGTGAAGACGAGGGCGAGACATTCAGGACTCTAACCTGTATCCTCAGCACCGACAGCTGTGTGAGGGATGTGTTTCAGCGCACCTGCTTTAACAAAAGTCCCAAACGAACGGTCTGATTGTATAAAACAGGCAGCAGGGGGAAATTGCCAGAACTCTCACGCAGTATTAAAAATTCATACAGGTTCCACGTGCATTTTCCCTTTTCACCTCAGGGTGGCAGCACCATTCTGTAGCTCTGCGTCGCTACGTCGGTGACCGCATCCAGGTAGTTTTTGCCATGGTAACCGCAGCTAAGAGCCAAAGCAAGAAAACCAAAGCAGTTGTGTTTGCCTACTTTTCCAAGAGAGTGGTGACAAAGAATTCAATGCAAAGAGATAAAACATGCTAACGCATATGACAAGTTGTCAGGGAAGCATCTGCACAGAAAAAGAAAAGCAGCTCGACACTGTTTTGGCCTCCCAACAGCCACAACGCTACGACGCATCTATGCTAATCGTCAAACGCGACAAACCTTTTACAAAGACTGTGTGATGAAGATGGTGGATGACATTCACCCTGAAAACTCAGCGTCACATAACTCAGGTTTCAGAATGCTGATCGGTTCATAAATCTGTAGGAAGCATGTGCTGGAGGAGCAGATTTTATACTTCCTGTAAGTCGACATTTGGGGATGAAAAACCTTCAATATAACAGCAGCAACATCCTTCTCTGTCTTTCACTGACTCTGACACTGAAAATCAAAGGTTGTCCTTCCTCTGCTCCCTCTCTCGCTCTGTTCCTCTGCTGTAAATGTCAGATTGTAAATGTAATAAATCATTTCTTCAGCTCCCACATATCCAGGCTGGTCTGGGATCTGTTAACCTGCAGAGGAACATACAGAACGAGGGGAATGTGACGGTACAGAGTTTAATGCTCAGCAGGTTGAAGCTGACGTTTGACTCGGCTAGGCTTTTAGTTTGTAGAGGCTCTTTTTCCCAGTGTGTTGGACAGTTGAGTAAGTTTGTCAGGTGCAGGAAAGGCCGAGGTTTTGTTGTAGTCAGTGGCAGTTTAAAGTTCGACAACTAAACTTAGCAGCTATCCACCACTCTCATGTTTGTACAGTGACTATGTGGCTGCAGAACAACTTCTATCACTGAGGTAAAGCAGCTTGTAGCCTGCGAGGCAAAGACAAGGGCAAAGTGAATCCATATTCACTGTCCCCCCGAGGCTTCAGGAGGAGGGTTCTAATCCATCGAATCCATCTTGGTCTTGTGTCCGTTACTTTCTCTGATCATAGTTTTCATGTGATCTTCCATATTTTTAGGTGTTTTTGCCGCAGACCACGTGCTCTGTCTGGCCATCTGTGTGTGTGACTGTGTGTGTGTCTGTGTTGGTGTATACAGTATACATGTGCATTGGTCAGATGGTCTGTCTAGACGTGTGTGTTCAGGGTGTGATGGATCGGAGGGTCGGACACGGTACGTCGGGTGAGACGTCAGCTATAGATTTTCTCTCTCTCTCTGTGTCTGTCTCTATGTCTCTCTACCAAAGAAGCTCTCTCACTCTCTCTCTCTCTCACACACACACACACACACACACTGTCAGACAGACTGTTGAGATGTTCATCTTTACCTCAAGTACAGCCCACACTGGCACACACATAGACACACACTGATGTCGACCCGCCCACACATCAAATCATCACGCACAAACACAGACGGCCAGACAAACAGTATGACCTGGGAACACACACACACACACACACACGTGTGAGCCATGAGTAATTGTCTGAATCACCCTGAGAAAGTCAGAGAAAGTAACTGTACTTGTGCTCTGAGCGTGTGTGTGTGTGTGTGCGTGTGTGTGTGAGCGTGTGTGTGTGTGTGTGTGTGAGTGTGTGTGTAAGCGTGTATGTGTGTGTCTGTGTGTGTCTCTGTATGTGTGTGTGTGTGTGTGTGTGTGAGCGTGTGTGTGTGTGAGCGTGTGTGTGTGTGTGTGTGTGTGAGAGTGTGTGTGTGTGTGGTGAAATGGTTTTTTACATATTTATGGGGACTTGTGTATTTGCCTCATTAAGCTTCTCATCTCTTCAGTTGGTCCAACACTTTGCTTCAGATCCAGATTTCTGTGAAATTCGAAGCTGATGAAGCTCCAGCGGAAAACAAACCGCCGTTCCTAGAAACTCATTCAAAACCTCCAAACAGCTCTTCCTCTGGATTTTCTCAGTTTATGCTTCCGGCTTCCTCGTTCCTGCACAGGAATTATTATGCACAAGTAAAATGAAGTGAAGAAGTTACCTGTAGTGAACACCTGTGATAACCCAGCTAACCCATCCTGTCCTCTTCTCTCTGTCCCTCTGATGGTGACACACCGTCAGTCTTTTCAGCAAACGCCCGACTCCAACACGTTTAGGTTCAACTGACAGCGCCCTCTGGTGGGTGGAGTATTTATGATGGGACAGCACTTTAACACAATAACCTGTTTCCATCACTTTAACCAAGTCTTTATTATCGTCACCATGATGACAGCGGTCCTCTAACCTTATAGAAGTAGTCATTTGAACCCAGACCACGTTAGGTGTGAGTGTTTGTGCCTGAAGCTGAACAAACCTTTACGACAGCACTGTCTCATCATTAAAGAAAGTACGTTTCCTGAACGCCTCATTTTAAGAAGCAGCTCCTCAGAATCTGCCCTCTCTACAAAAACTGTCCAACTCATATGGATACAGTGACCTCTGACCTCAGACAGACCGCAGGGAGATGACACAGGTCACAACAGACTGATGAAGCAGCAGCTGATCACATGCATCATGGTCTAATCCCCACAGGTCACAGGTGACTGCTGTTAGTCACAACATGGGAGGTGGGATGTTTCTGTGACACACCCAAGCTGATGTAGACTGGCAGGAGTTTCTTCCTAAGGGGAATCCTGATGATGCAACACCACACACACACACGCACACACACACACATGCAGTCAGTGAGGTAACGTGTGGGCGGTTGCTAAAATAAAGATGTCTCACAATACAAGACAGTAGAGACATGCTTCTACCTGTGACTTTATTACTGCAGGTACAGGCAACCAGGTGTGTGTGTGTGTGTGTGTCATATTACAGGCCACACCCGTGTTATTTATACCAGGATGAAAACACTGCACACAGACTGCTGTCAGGTCATGGTTTCCTTCCCTCCTCCACCTTCACCTTGATGTTAAAGCTGCATTAATCACTACGAGGTAGAAAACACTTTATAACCCAACCTGTGATTTTTACAGTGTAACTTCACTGAGTGAGTCAGTGACTGGAGAGAGGAAGAGAGGAACGACAAGACTGGAAACACATTTAAACATCGATGTTTAGCCATGTTTGATAGCTGGGCATCTAACAAAGGTTTGTTTGTTTTCTACTTCAGCATCCCTGATATGAGCTGCTGAGGTGCTGGACCACAAACAGCTGAGACTGAACAGGAAATGTGCCGCAAAACCAAAACTAGGAGCCTAAAGGGGCTGAAAAGCTCCACAGAGCTGCACTGTTAATGTACAGACACAGATGAGGCTCTCTGGCCTGTAATTAAAAATGATTCCTGATTACAGTCAAAAGCTGTGCCAAACATCTGCAATGTAAAGCGAATCCAGGCCATTGAAGCATCTGAAAAGAGAAAATGTTTCCAAAACCAGAAACTCGAGAGGCCAAAGAGGAAAAACGGAGAGAGAGAAAAAACTGAAAATCAAAATGTCTGGAGCTCCTGTTCAGCACAGTGCAAAGGTCAAGGTTTGGTAAACGAAGTGAGGTGTGTGAAACAGCTGCTCATTTATCGACCTTTTCATCTGAATCTGAACATAATGATCTTAAATTTCAATTCGAAACACGTCATTCATCCTCGTGAAAACAGTCCACATAGACAATATTATTATTATTATTATTATCATCATGTATCATAATAAAAAGGAGAAACATCATTCTAGCAATAAAAAGTCAAAAAGTCAAATCAAACAGTGAAGAATAACAGTGTCCGGACTCTGGGGTTTGGAAGGTTTCTATCTGCATGAGATCATTTGGACCTCATTGCAAGAACACACACACACACACACACACACACACACACACACACACACACACACACACACACACGGGTTCATTCTTGGAAGGGTGTGTGTTGTTGTCCTGGTGTGTTTACTTCTCTAACAGTAGCCTCTGACTTTAGACTGCGGAGGGTTTGGCGAGCAGAGACTCTGACTAACACCACGTTTAACTGTTCACAGATGAACTGAAGTTAAAGGGACATTCTGTGACTTTTCATCTGACAAGTTGTTTCATAAAATAACCACAATACATCAGTGCCATCACTTCTTTGTCAGCCGAGTAGCAGCTAAGGTTTCAGGTCGTTTAACAGGCAGAGTGGGTCCGGCTCCGTCTATTTACTGGAACGCTCCACCCCTCAGCCCCTGAATGAGTTGGCAGTGTTTCTGTTTCAATCAGTGCAGGTGTGTGTGCTGAGCATAGACTCAACCCTGTGTGTTTATGGCGCTAGTTTTGCTGCAGACAACCACAGTTTACAGCTGTGTGAGTGTGAGTGTGTGTGTGTGTGTGTACCTACTGTATTTATGTGTTTGTCCTCCTGCTGCAGTTCACTGATGAGTGTTTGTGTGTTTACTGTGGGACAATTAGAGCTGCAGACTTCAATTTTCAAACATTGTTCTGCCATAAAGAGAAACCGCTCCTCATAAAAATCAGTGTGCAGTGGCTGTGGTGAGCGCTCTCATTATGTCTGAAGCTGAAGATGAAACAGCAGAACTCAAACTGATTCAGTCCAAATCAAAGTCGGTGCTCAAGCATTCTCCAGAAGACTTTCCACCTGGCGACACCATCAGGGCCCATTTTAACTTGTCCTTTGGTCAGAACCAATCATCAGCCTTATGCTAATGCTCTAAGCTAAGAGACTGAGATGGTGAACATGGTGACAGAGTATAAACGGCAGATTTGATCCGACACAGTGACTTGGCGTGTGAAAGCATGTTGGTAATGACAGCGTAATGACTGTGTCCCGTCCTATATTGGAATATAATGGTTTCATTGGTGTGAAACCCACGGAACTGTGTCGTCATTCTGTCTGAAATAAAAACCAGCTGATGAAAATAACCACGCTCTTACATGAGTGTGTGTTAGTGTGTGTGGAAGTGAGTGGTAGGTGTGTGACGGACGAAGGCTCCTGCTCTGTGAGTGGTGTGTTTTTCTGCAGTAAGTCCTTCAGCTTCCTCCTCCAGCAGACGATGGAAGCAGCCTGCTGCCTTTTCCTTGATGCACATACATGTTTACATACATGCATGTGAATCTGTGTGTTTGTGTTCTGTATGCGCCTATAATTATGTGTATGTTTTGTGGTGTGTGTGTGTGTGTGTGTGTGTGCGTGCGATCCACAGCAGAGCGTGCAGTCATTACCCACCGTGAGTCATCTCTGGTTGAAGCTAAAAAACAATCCAGTGCAGGAATTTCCAGATCAGCTCGGTTTGGCTTTGACTAAATACTGAACTGGGCTTTTGTTTGTCTGTGGAACGAATCAACCCAAAGTGAAGTGAAGTCTTGGTTCAGCTTTTCTGTTTGTGTCTGAGTTTATCTCAAAGAATCAATGAGTGATCGGCTTAGTGACTATCTCTGTTGCTTTAATTGACCTGTCCAAACAGAAAAAGATCCAGTAGTTCTTGAGGAGGTTCCAGGTATATTTGAAGAGATCTGATCAGTCTTGAAAGGGGGGCCCAGAGGTTCTTGAGGGGGCTGTCTCTGAGGATGTTCCAGAGGTACTAGAACAGGTTCAAGTGGCCTTTAAGGGGGTCATGGAGATCATCAAGAAGGTTCCAGCTATCTCCTAGAAGGCTGTAGATATCTCTGCAGCATGGCCTGAAGCATCAGTAATGTTGCCATGGTTACCTGCACGTTAGCGGAGCAGAGGTTAAACTGGTGACCTGGACTGTGGCTGAGGATGTGAACAGACAGCTGGCAGCCAATCGGAGACGAGCACTGTGGCTGGTTACTGTTTAGGGACGGAGGAGCTGTGGATCCCAGCAGCAGCAGTGAAGACAAACTGAAGTATAAACAGAGCTGACAGACGCTCTCAAACACAACATGGCTGCCAGTTTCAACACCACATAACAAACATCTCCACTAATCAGCAGGTGTGTGTGTGTGTGTGTGTGTGTGAATCCCTGGTATCACATGTGTTTAGACTGCACTGTCTCTGAGGTCCTCACTCTGCAGGGTCTCCTCCCCTCTTCCTCCCACTTTCCTCCTCTGCTCTTTTTCCTCACCTTTCCTTCTCCTCCTCTTCTTTTCCTCTCCTCTTGTCTCCTTTCTTCTTCTCCTCCCCTAACTCCTTTCCTTTTCCTTGCTTTCCACTCCTCTTTTCAACATTTCCAACAATGAGAATTTCCTTTGTTGCTTTTCCAAAAGTGTTTTCTGTTCAGCCATCTTAAATCTCAAACGTCTGATTGTCCTTGAATGCATCAACCAGGAAACTCTTGATAAAACTCCAGGTCGACCCTTTCAGGTTCAAACGGACATCAGCATGAATCAAGCTGCACACATCTGGTGAAGATCAGCAGGGTAATCCTCGAAGGTGTCAGCTGACCTAGTGCTGTGATGTCATCCAAACCCATGATGTCATCACACTGACTGGCGTTTTTATTTTTCTTCAGTTTCTTTAAAACACATTTATACTCGTGCTGTCGGCGGGTGAAGCGAGGTGAAACGTCCCGTCTGACCCTTCAGCTCCACACACAGAGTAACTATAACATGCACACACACACACACACACACACACACACACACACAATGATGGTCTCTGCAGAGCTTTATTTTGTTGTTTCCTGGTGGGAAAGTTTCCAGCTGCAGAAAGTTTCCAGCTCTTGTTGTTCGGGGGGATTCCTGCGGAGGATGGAAACTAAAACCTCGGTTTTTTTCCACAGTGAGATCTGCTCTGTCTGAAGGAGGAGAGCAGTTAGGACAGGAGGAGGGAGCTGGAAGGACTCAGCTGAATGAACAACCATCTCTCCTCTGCACGTTATCTGGTTGTAATTAGACTTTATGCATCAACTAATCTCCAGGGTTCAGCTTCCTCTTAGAGGACCACACTGTTGATCTGCGTACTTAACGGACAGACTCTGCTTCTGGTCCCGACTCAGACCAAAAGACAAACTAATTCAGAGCCTGCATGAAATTTAAATGCTCCTGACCCAGACTCTGCTTTCAGACACGATGCTGTCACGTCAGCTCACGCTGCAGTTTTTAGAGAAGCTAAGATCTCTGCAGCTTCATTCACACAAACTGCTGAGGTCAGAGCTCCGTTTAAAAAAAGGAAAGGCATAACAAAGGTTAAACTTCTTCTTCTTCATCCTCTTTTCAGTTTACAAACAACAGATCTGCATCACAGCTACATCATTATTTCATGATCAGGAGGCGAAAATCAGCATTAATACAAATGAAAGACCACGGCTCTGCTGGACGTGGTCTGAGCAGAGGTCTGAACTGAGGACTAAAGGCCGTCTTCTTCGCTCCGACACTCACTGAGCAGCCACAGCTTCGTTTAGTAAAGTCTCACACACACTGAAACACACTGAAACACAGAGCTGGTTTAACATTTACACACTCACGCTTTGGTCTGGACTCGTCTCATCCAGGAGGACTAGACTACAGGTTTAACCAGCTTAATGTGGACACACAAGTCCAGTCCAGCACTCAGACCAGTGTCAGTGGACTGACCCATCATTCATCATGAGTCTGGTAACTCTGTGGTTTATCTACCTGTACATGACCTTTGACCTTTAAAACTGTAAACAGTAATGGCTGGGGGTGGGGGGGTCGCTGTACTCCCAGACTGACTATTATTATAAACAGAAGAAACAGAGGGGGAACTGCCAAAGGCCCACTCTGTGATCTCCAATCCATCTTCAGCTGAACCCTAACAGATGGTTTCCACTTCAGAAAGGAGAGAACGCACACAGACAGAAGGACAGAAGGACAGAAGGACAGACACAGACGGACAAACAGGTGAAAAAAGATGTATCCTATATATAAAAAAGTAGAAAGAATGGAAGGAAGAGGAGAGAAAGAAGGAAAACGTACGAGAAACTAAAGTAACAAAAAAAGAAAAAGATGAAAACAAACAGATGAGATGGAAAGAGAGAAGGACAGAATGAGAGGAAGCGGAGGAAGAAAGACAGAAGAGTAATGAAGTGGACAGACAGAGAGCGGCAGTGAAAGTAAGAGATATGTAAACTACTCCAGTTGTATTTACATGACAGGTGCCCAGAGAGGACAAACAGAGCTTTGCTTTAATCCTTCACTTTATAAAGAGGACATGTGGACATCGTCAGCGTCCTGCAGGGAGTCCTGCAGGGAGTCCTGCAGGGGTCTCGCCTCATTCCTCATCTGACCTGAGATTTCAGGCCGGGTCAACACATAAAAATATTCTGAGATTAAAGGTGAAAACTACAGTTTCTTAAAACCTGGGTTTTATTTTTCTGACTGTTCGTAGCCTTAATGTTGCTCAGGCTAGTGACTTCTGTCAGTGTGTGTGTGTAGTGTGTGTGTGTGTGTAGTGAGTGTGTAGAGTCCAGTTTAACCTGCAGGACTGAAAACTGCTCATAAACACACGTCAGCGTTTCCTCAAAAGACCAACGAGCTTCCTCAGAGTTGATCAGACAGAAAATCCTCCCCTGAGTGTCTCTGTGTTACAGCTGTGGCCTGTGAGTGTGTGTGTGTGTGTGTGTTTTATTTGCTGAGACTGAGGTCGCTTCATGAACTCTGCTTCTTCATTTACTTTTTTCTATATATGATATAACGCACTGATTAAACTATAAGAGCTAAACTAGTCTGGTTTACTTACTACAGTAAAATGATTTGTAATGAAGTAACAGTCGCAGTGTTTCTACAGTGTGTTTATTTAGCACTTCCTGTTTTCACAGCATCAGACACAGCTCGTCATAATTAGGTCATCATTCACTTTATCCAACGTGATTTATGCCTCAACGTACTGAACCGCAGAAGAAGAAGGACGAGCGGCCACCAGACTTCAGGTGAGACGGAGACGATGAAACCACATGTTGGACTGTTCCTTTAAAGCCTGAGAGAAGAGTGAAGGAATAAAAAAACACAGAGTTATGAATGAGAGGGGAAAAAAGAACTGTGTGTGTGTGTGTGTGTGTGTGTGTGTGTGTGTGTGTGTGTGTGTGTGTGGAGACCCAGCACTGGAAGTGCATAGGTCCACTGGGTGAGCTGAGTCACTTTTCTCTCTGGCTGACCTGTCGGTGTGTTTCAGGTCTGGGAAACACATCGGAACTGACAGCCGCCACAGACAAAAGGCCTCATCCAGATCTCACACACACACACACACACACACACACACACACACACACACACACTGCCAGAGGCTCTGTCTTTAGGAAGTGGCGTCAGAGAGAGAAAAAAATGGGATGAATGAGAAAATCTGAGAGAAAGCAAACAGAAAACATGGAAAACAGAAAGAAAGAAAGAAAGAAAGAAAGAAAGAAAGAAAGAAAGAAAGAAAGAAAGAAAGAAAGAAAGAAAGAAAGGCTTTAGAAAGGAAATGAAAGGTAAAAGTGAGCAAACAGAGAAAGAGAAAGGCTTTGAAAAGACGGGTTAAAGAAGACAAACAGATTCCACCATCACTCATCCTCAGTCGTTATTTAGACGTAAAGCTGTTGAAAACGAGTTCAGCTGGTTTGTGTTTCGGTACGAAACGTTGAGCTGTGTGAGAGAAATCCTCCTTCATGGTTCTAATGTTCACTTTGTGTTGATGACATTTACAACAATGAGGGAATTTAGGCCTTTAGGTGGAGCCACTGCGCCTTATTTCATTCACTCATTCAATATTCAGAGTGACTGATTTTCTATCGGCTCATCTGAGCTGCGAGTGTGAAGAAGAAGGTTTAACTGAGACCAGTTAGCTTAGAAGGCAGTCACGCTTCATCGTGTTAGAAGAGCGTCTTCTGCGTTCCTCTGTTTGTTCATGTATTTACGGAATAAAGATTTGGGTTTGAATGAAGAATCGATCGGGAGATTTCAGCCCCGACTTTTAGGGCTGTGTGTGTGTGTGTGTGTGTGTGTGTGCGCTGACACCAAACAAACCTGACCCTGCTGTTTGAGCAGTTCATCTGTGAGAGCCTCACACATAATGAGCCTGTACAGGGCTGATGGTCTGTGTAATCACAACAAGAGCCGAGCTGAGCTTCTCCAACGCCTTCACAAACACGACCACAGCGTCATGAAAACAACACGCTCGTCTGAGAGGGGACGTATACGAAGGCTTCCATATTCAACAAACATTATGTAAACAAATGTTATCACCCTTATGTTTATGTAAGGCTCTTCAACACACACTTCAGCACTCCCCAGGGTGACTCACTGTACATAAATACGCCTCAGCACACACACACACACACACGGATGACGCAGCTCTGTTCAGAAACATAAAGTTCACTCTTCCCTGTCACAGTATAAAGCTTTGTCTGGTCTCTGTTAGGGTTCCTGGTCTTGCTTAAAGGCAGAGGAAGCTGATTTCTGTGACAGGTATTTGGATCTGTGGTAGATCCACATCCAGTGGATCACACAGACGCCTCAGGACATGTTACTCTGATGGTTACCAGGTCATATGAACATTCACCATTCAGTGTCACCACGGAACGAGAGACTCCAACATGGCGGCTGAGGTGGTGTTTACTGACTGACGCCGGGCGAGCGACGGGGACGTCTCTGTGTTTATACCTCACTGTTTTCACTCGTTAACACCTACACACCTGTGTGAGCGTGTGAGGGGAAAATGTTTGTGTTCACCTTGTTGTCTGGTTGACAGAATTTATAACTGGCCTGTTAGGCTATCCCTCAGGTCAGCTGTAATCCAGAACACACCTGTCCTCACCTCAGCCAATGAGACGTCACTGAGCAGCCTGTGTGTGTCTGTGTTCTTCTGGTCTTATGAGGACTCTCAGTCTTCAATAATAATCAGCTTTCTCTACAGAGTTATTACTGAGAACTGCAGAACACGTTTATGGATGGAAACTTTTATATGTTTAATTTTACACCCTCACTATAAAGGAGGAATAGCAGGTGAATGAGGGAGGACGTTGTTGTCTGTGATTCATAGAAACTGTAACTGGTTTTCACTTGTTTGGCAGCCATTTTCATTTTGGGGATTCCCTCCTTTATTCCAGAGAAGATGTTGTGCAGTAGAAGACTCTGACTGCCGCTCCTCTGTCTGCACTCTGATGACCTCGTGTTATTTCAGAAATTCAGCCTCCACATCTGTGTTTCATAATGTGCATTAACACGGAGTCAGTGATCCACTCATACTGACTGTCCAGAGCCCAGAGCCGAGGTGCACAGACAGCTGATACCTGAGACAGGCCTGAAGCTGCTGGAAGATAAAATGAACTCTGCAGCCTCAACCCTTCCTGCGCTGAGCTGATTTGCTCTGAGATTCAGCTCTAGTTCACAGATATGGACCCAAAACCTCCAAACATACCGATGTTCTACTCTGTTCTATGTTGGTGCTGCTCACAGACTGATTCAAGACTCTCAAGCTGCAGAGCGGAGAGACGAAAGGAAAATGGGAAACGTGATGCAGTTGTCTAACGCAACAATCTGGAAACAACCAGTCGTGTTTTGAAGCTTGGAGTTCTTTTCCTCTCATGACAAAACTTTAACTGGGACTTAGAAAAACGTCACATGGGAAGTGACCTTTTTCACTGTGCACGCTACAAAGATGGAAAAATAACTTCCCCTCACAGCTCAGTGTGTACATGACACTACGCACATCCACAGCCTGCAGCTACGGCTGAGCAATTAACTGAGAAGCAGCCGAAGCTGCCATCTTATCTCTAAATACACAGAGTGTGTGGGTTCATTTCATGAGTCGAGTTGACATTATTCCCCCAGCAGTGGGAAGCAGTAATATTAGCACTCAAACTGCACAGGAGTTTAGTAAAATAAAGTCAGTACATACAGCCGATGATCAGGGAAATGACATAACAGGAACCATAACAGTGTAATATTTATTATTTATTATGATAATCATTGGGCTGTCTTCACTCAGAAGTCTGAGGAACCGAGGGGAAGTAATCATTTATTTAAATTTATGATGCTGCCCAGCTCTACCTGAATCCAGGACGGACAACATGTCCAGACTGCTAACAGGAACAGACACCGAGCAGAGACACACATAGGAACAAACACCGAGCAGAGACACACACAGGAACAAACACCGAGCAGAGACACACACAGGAACAGACACCGAGCAGAGACACACA
>JBBMJY010000013.1:580248-596705 GCA_037833715.1 Toxotes lorentzi
AGAGAGAGAGAGAGACACTGAGAGAGAGAGAGAGACACTGAGAGAGAGAGAGAGAGAGACACTGAGAGAGAGAGAGAGAGACACTGAGAGAGAGAGAGAGAGAGACACTGAGAGAGAGAGAGAGACACTGAGAGAGAGAGAGAGAGAGACACTGAGAGAGAGAGAGACACTGAGAGAGAGACTGAGAGAGAGAGACACTGAGAGAGAGAGAGAGAGAAAGAGACACTGACAGAGAGAGAGAGAGAGAGACACTGAGAGAGAGAGAGAGACACTGAGAGAGAGAGAGAGAGAGAGACACTGAGCCACTGAGAGAGAGAGAGAGAGAGAGAGAGAGATTTGGCTTCTTTCCAAACGATTTCCAGATTTCAGCTTCGGAGCGCTGACTTCCTACCGTCCTGATTAGCAACAGCTTCTCTGCAAAGCTGCTGTGTGGAAGAAACCTGCAGCTCCACATCATCATCATCATCATCATCATCATCACACACACACTTACAGTACGCGATTGAAGGGACAAACTGCTGCTTTTACATGTTTTAGTTTTGCTTTGTGTTGAGCTTTAAGCATCAGTTTGTTCATGGAGCACAGAACCACTGTCCCACTCTCCCTCTGTCTCGAGCAGCCTGACCGATCACTGTCGAGAGTCAGGCCCTCTCGCTCATCACTAGAAGTCAGACTTCTGTCCGGAGGGCGATGAGCGCACACACACACTGACTCTGTGTGTGTGTGCGCTCAAAGTTAGTTCAAAACAAGCTACTGTGGTGCAGCAGGCTTATAGAGGCAGATGGGCTGGTCTGACACACACACACACACACACTCTGAGTCATAGCTTTTATATGACAGTGCCGTGCCAGGTGGTGATGGGAGCTGTTGTCCTCAAAACATACAGACACACATTCATATAAAACTTGTTGAAAGTCACAGAGATGCAGAGCATTCAGGGACAGAGGACAGAGGAAGGACTGCAGTCACATGATCTACATGATCAGAATCTCGGGCTGCAGCTGATGATTATTTTCAATATCAATCTGCAGATCATTTTCTCGATTTACTGATTCATCGTTTGATCTTCAGTGTCCAACCAGAGTCAGTCCAAAAGACACTGAATTTAACGTCACAGATTTGTATTTGAGAAGCTGAGACACTTCAAAGAATCTATCCTCTAATTGCTGCATCACTTTCCATTACTCTGGTCAAAGCCTGTTGCCCAGCAACATTAAAATCACAGGACATGACTTTATCATTGTAAACCTGCTCAGTCTTTATCGTGTTAATCATCAGAACCTCATCGAGCCAAAAGACAATTTACAGCAACCACAGCTAAAGTCTGTGAAGTGACTGTTAACATGACAAAGGCTGGAAATCATGTCAGCTGATGGAAATCCAACAAGAAACAGGACGGACCTGAGGACACGGCCTGCAGGACGAGGGTGGGAGGGAGCTGACTGATTCTCACATCTGATTGGATAAAGACTCTTAACTGGCTGATTAGCTCGGCCACTAATCAACGTGTTTGTTTTTATTGTAGACAGAAAAAGAGGAAGAGAAAGAAAAAGGAGAAACTCATTAGAAAAAGGAAAGAGAAAGACAGAAAGAGGCTCACTATGTGATTCATCTCACTCGTGTTTCATTTATTCTACACACACACACACACACACACAGGCCATATGTCCTGTTGCTTTGTTCTCAACACACACACACACATGCAGTAATGAGGCCTGGAGCAGTGTGTTATTATAACATGCTGAGTTGTGTAATCTGTGAGCAGTGACTAATGTGTTTTTAATCCATATGGAGGGACAGTTTGATGAGCAGCCATGACACTGAAACACACACACACACACACACACACACACACAGAGAGGAGGGAACATTTCCACCAGCAGATGGTCTGCGTCCACTTCAGGTGCTCGTACAGCGTCCTCTCACCAGGAGACCACAGCTGTGTGGTCGAGTCCACGAGGACTTTCAAGAACACTTCACACACTCAGAGAAATGCAGCTGTTTAATGATGCATTCAGGTGACTCTCATCTGTCCTACACTGATGTGTTATTTCCCAGGTGTGTGTGTGTGTGTGTGAAGTAAAGTGCCACAACAACTGTACACTGAAAATCTGATAAGGACACAGGACACACAGTGACTGACAGGTGTCAATCATGTCTCGTGTCATATCTGGACTGGAGGCAGAGACCTGGTCACTGGTCTCTGAGCTCTTAAAGGAGGCAAAGCCTGCATCAAACAAACAGACTCCAATAATAAATATGGATCCCAGCACTGGTTCTCACACTAAGGAGCTGGAACTAAAAGTTCATATACATCTGAGAGACCACAGCCTTTTAACTGTAGAGCTGCTAAGTGTCCAAGCAACAGACAAGAACAGGCAGAAACAGCAGCCAGAGGGAAGAAAAGGAGTTGGGCTGACCAGTGAGTGACGACACCAAACGCTGCTGGTAGAGCAGACTGATACTGGTACTGATACTGGAATATCTACACTTACAGCAGAGACTGATGCAAACCAGCCTCCTGTTTCTTTCAACTGCTTTAAACCTTAAAGTATCATTTCCATGAACCAGAAAGACGATCCAGCTTCAGCTGCAACACACACAGTACACAGTCAGCAGTGTGTGTGTGTGTGTGTGTGTGTGGCGCCTGGCTGACTTACCTGTGGGTCAGAGAAGACTTCCTGGATGCTGTTAATTGGTCCAACAGGAACGCCTGAACCCTCGAACCTCCTCAGCCAATCAGCTGTCTTCTCCTGCAGAAACCTGACAGACAGAGATGTTCAGGACAGAGAAACGAAAAACAGGAAGAAAGAAACAAGACAACTGAAGACGTCTGAAGACGTCACCTGGGACTCGAACATAATCATTAGTTGCAGCCTTTTGTGTGTTTTTAGTGTGTTTTAGTGTGTGTGTCCTGCTGAAGTATCACTGAGTAAGAAGACGAATGTGTGTGTGCTGTGGTACAGAGCTCATCAAAGAGACACACACTGCAGACAGAGCAGAGCGACAGACCTCAGGTCAGAGCTGCCTCCTCATCTCCATTTTATTCAGACAGACACACTAACAGCAAACAAGAAACTGCTGCATGTATAGTGTGTGTGTGTGTGTGTGTGTATGTGTACCTCTGTGACAGTGTGTGCAGCAGTTGTTTGCGGTTCTGGACCCTCAGCTTGTTGGTTTTGTATTGTGGCTCCTCCGTGAGCTGCATCAGCTCCAAAACCTGCATATAAACACAAACACAGACAAAAGCGTTTCATATTCTAAAGTCTGGAAAACGTGGAAATAACAGAAAAGACTAATCACTAAAAATATGTTCTGTCATGATGTGTGGATGTGTGTGTAACACATGAGAATATTAATATCATCTCCCCATTCCGATGACTGATCACGACATTAAAGTGTAAAGTGATTTAACAGCATGTGTGTGTTTGTGCAGGTGACATGACACACCTGACACACTTTGACAAACTGTCTGTCATTGCCTGCTGCTATGACAATGTGTCCATCTTTGGTTCTGAAGCCCTGAAACGGAGACGAGACAGAGACACCGAACGTCAAACACATTTCATCTCCTCACAGAAACCTGGATCTGGAACCAGATCCAGGTTTCTGGAAACATTTCCACACCTTGTTGCTGGTGTTTAGTGTCATTGAGTACATCTCATCCATGATCAATGATACATTAAGTGTGCAGTTTGGAAACATGAGGAGGCTGGAAGCTTCCTCACATGAACACATGAAACTAACAGACCCGTCACATTTCCATCATGTTCTCCATGTTTCCATCGTCTGAGCTTCGACTGCAGCTCTTTGAAGCAGCTCATCTTCCTCTGCAGTGGTTTCGTCACCTGCACGTCCACCTGTGCCTTTAGAAGCTGTCAGGAAGTTCAGAGGCAGCAGAGATGCTGACTTTATGCTGTTGACTTTGAGGATCAAATCATTTTTATTAAGTCCATCCTGTGAAATTTAATCTAATAAAATCGAAGGTTCTGTGTGTTGGGGTGACGATGGAAGTTCATCTGCATTTTCCCTTATGAGATTTAAAAGAACTTTAATAAGCTGAAGTGCCTGAGGAAATCTGTTTAAAAGACCAGCTAGTGGAGGACCAATTCTTCTTCTTTCATTTCCTCCCTCCAGTCATCTTTCTTTTTTCCTCCCTAATTGTCTTCTTCCTCTGTCTTTACTTTCTCCTCCTCTTCCTCTTTGTCTCTCACGATTGCATGTAATAAAAACTCATGGCCACATGAAAGGAGGACTGCTGTCATACATCACAACACACACACACACACACACACACACACACACACAAGTAACCACATCCCACTGCTGTGCGTGTGTGTGTGTTTGCATTCAGACCACGAACCCTTTAGTCACACTGCACTCAGTGCTCAGCTCAGACCGCCGCCTCTCTTTCATCCCCAGCCTCAGGGAGTTGTGGGTAACGCGGTCCACAGAGGGACTACACCAGTACATTTGCCCCCAAAACCTTAACCTGCCCTCAGTGAGGGCAGGCGGAGCAGTTGGGTCACAGCGGGACGACTTCTGCCCCCTGCTGGCTTCAGATCAAGTCCAAACAACACAGACCTCTAACAGAACCACCAAAGACCTGAAGCTCCTCCTCAGTGTTTCAGTTCTCACCATGTGCAGCTCCACTGAGCTTTTCAGCCTCATTTAGCTCTAACTTTTAGTTTGGTGGCACATTTCCTGTCTGGTTCAGTCTAACCCCAGAGACTGGTGAACATGGTGACAGAGGCCAAACACAGAGCTAAAGCAGAGAGGTGAGGCTGTGAGTCTGTCAGCTGCTCCTGGAGGTCTTCTGTCAGGAAAGTGATTTTCAGATCACATGTTTAATGTCTGAATAAAAGTGAATAAACTTCTGCACTGTGCTGTGGACTGTCCTTCAGTCCTGCACTGAAGTCCGTACAGTACATCTCAGTCTCAGATTCTCGTGGTTCTCTTCTTTGACACGGTGGAAGTCTCGGTTCTGGGAGATGTGAATGATTTCTTCAGCTCTGATATCTTCCTCGGAAAGCCACAACCGCAAAACACCAATAATTCTGTTGTTTCAACTGTCATGATCTCGAGCAAACCCGTCTGCTCTGCTTTCATCTCTGGTGCCCGGAGGGAATGAGCGCGGCATTGTGGGTAAGGCGGTTCACACAAGGATTAAATCTGAGCGTCGGACAATAAAGCTCGGGCTGGTGAGAGACGATGACCACAAGAATCAAGCCGCCGCCGCTTTCACGCCGAGCAGATGGAGAGAAACATCAGGAGGAGCTGACAGTTTATCTAAGTGTGTGTGTGTGTGTGTGTGTGTGTGTGTGTGATGGTCTAATGTGCATGTCCACATGTGAGTCATGAACCTCCATAATAACACAGTAACATCTCAGCTCCCTCAGGCTCAGATGCTGTAATGTGAAGCAGACTGAAGAAAGTAAAGAACCTCTTTTATTTTCAATTTAATGAATTTGTAGAGTTCACTTTATTAAAATGAGTTTGCTGACTTAAATATCAGATATGTAAGGAACTAAGGAAGGACACGAGGAAGAAACGACGGAAGAAGAAGAACGGGCCTCATTCGTCCACTTTGGATCCGGCTCCCAGTCGGAAAATTACCCAGACTCACTAAACCTAAACTTATTTCCAGTATACACAAGTAGAAAACACAACTAGCATGTTATCACCTTTCTCCACCAGCTCCACCATGTTGACCGGACGGTGAAACAGATAAACAACGAGCTGAGACTCCGTATAAAGATCTGTAAAGCCGAGGGGAACCACCATCAACATGTTTCCTGCATGGTTTGAATTGTGTTCACTCTACATCTTCAGTGCTTCTTTCCGTGCTCTTATTGTGAAATACTGTATCCAGCCAATGCCCCTGTGTGTTCTGAATTTTTGTGCCACGCAGAGTAAATAATTTTAACGACACCGCAGAGAAGCCGAGGGAAAAGAGAAATGAAACATAACAATGTGATCAGGAAAACAAAAACAAGGAAGAAGGATTGAACTAACATATTCTTCTGTATTTTATTTTCAAAAGAAGGAAACTAAAAAGAGACAGTACAGAAAATAAGATATATTTCAGACTAATATGATCAGTTTGTTGATATTAACATGTGACATAAAACTATTTATCCCTCTGGAAATCTTTGGGTTTCATTTGTGGAAAACATAAAATCGCGTGATAAGAGCAGTGATGTCTGTGCGGTCGGCAGAGAGAGAGAGCGATGGCTGTAGGAAATATATGAGGAGATAATAAGGGATTAAACAGAGAGATCAGGAAATGCCTTCCATACAGGACACAACATTTAAACACTCAAACTGACTGACACTAATTGTCTCTGATTGTTTTATAATTGTGTATCTGAATGTGACTCCCGGCGCCTCCGTTCTTCTCATCGCCCTAAACGACGTCAGCTCTCAGGACTTTTCCCAAAATGTTCTTCAACTCTCAAACAGCCCTGAGCCAGTCTCATCGTTTCCCAGTGTTTTAGTTCAGAGCTCAACACCTTTAACCACGTTCGTCATTTACCAACGTGAAGGAACTTCAAAGCTCAGCTCATACACACAAAAACCCACAGTTATTTGTCCTTGATCTGTGTGTCCATCCGTTTTAAAAAGGACGAAGGAAAGAGAAAGAGGGACAGCTGAGTGTTCAGGGTGTTACCTGGTAAG
Organism: Toxotes lorentzi; assembly: GCA_037833715.1. Classification (NCBI taxonomy): domain Eukaryota; kingdom Metazoa; phylum Chordata; class Actinopteri; family Toxotidae; genus Toxotes; species Toxotes lorentzi. The sequence continues at coordinate 586,927 of JBBMJY010000013.1, forward strand.
GTACGATGCTCGCGTGGGCCGTCCCCCAGCGCCTCGCCTCCTTCCCTGCATTCAGGTAGTTAGCAGCAATATGGCTGAGACAGGAAACCTGAGAGAGAGGGGGGAGGGGGAGAGGGGGAGGTAGACCAGTGTTAAATCTGAGCTGTCGTCAGCCTCGTTCCTCCCCGCTGCTGTTGGAGGTCGGCGCTCACTCGTCGCTTCCTCCTGACGCTGCAGCCGCAGAAACCACTGGAGAACAGCCAGCGGCTCACCTTCAGCCGAGGCCTCACTCAATTTACAAGTAGCTGAAAACCTGCAACTGGATTTAAAGACTCTTGGCGAACAAATCGGCCTTGAGCCTTGTTCTGAGTGGATCCTCATCCTTTGTTTCACCCACAGCTCCGTGGCAGAAACGTACACTGTGTTCTCCTGCTGCGATGCTGTGGCAATTTGAGAATATACTTCAAATTAAAACTGGACTTCTGTGTTTCATTCATGCTGGAACAAAATCTACACCGACTCTCCACAGACCCCACAAACATCCAAAGTTTGACCTGCTGATGGCGCTACATGGAACGTCAGAGGAGGATGTGGATGTCATGACCGTTCAGGAAGGAAGTCAAAATAAAGTTGCTCTGAAAGGTTTCATCAGACAGTGTTTAAAGTACAACACTGCTCAGGGTTTTAATCTTATTTTATTCTCAGTACTTTTCTTTGCCAGACTCCATGTAACTGTAGTGTCAACCTGCCGTAGTTTTGTTTAACCCGTGCAAAGCATTTTGTAACATTATTCTGAAAAGGTGCTGTCCCATACTTTTTACTTTAATAATTATTTAAAATTCTGCACAGCAGGAACTGAAGACTCCAACGTTCCTCCAACTTTGATCAAACGTTTAAAAGCTAATTTTTGGGTTGAAAACGAAACAGGAAGTTCCTGAGCCTGTGGTGACGGCAGAGCAGAAAAGAACAGAGGAACACGAAGAAGGGAAACGTAGGATTAGAAGACAGGAAACCAGAGAGCAGAGACAGACTGACACTCAGATGGGTGGTGCTGTCAATCACTGCTCTGTTTCGGGACTGATATTATTCTCTGTTTAAACTCTCAAACCCACAGCAGGACCCGGCCTCTCAGTCTAACTACAGGCTGTACGGGACTCATACAGGTAATGCTGAGAGACGCTGGGCCCACTAAAGGACAGTGACACCACATGTGACAGAACTCTGACTCTGAGTTCGGTGTTTTAACCCTGACGGAGCACAGGCACATTGGTTTCACACTAAAATTGTTCTTATGTTGATGAACATCTGACTGTTTAACTCAGGAGTTGGGAGGAAACGCTCCACAGACCGGAGACTCACTCAAACGTTTCCTGTCTGATCAACACTGAAGAAGCTTGTTGGGCTTTTTTCTTCATAACTGCAGCACCTACCACTTTCTCCACCTCCCTCATAATTAGGACCAAACTTCAATACACAGGCTCAATACAATAACCCTCACCCTGTTACCAAAAAGAGTCCTGATGGATGAGGACCATATTCTCTTCGGAGTAACAGTATCTCAGGGAAACCTTCCCCTCAGAACTGGTTCGGTAACGTGTTTCTCTTCAAAAAGTCGGTATTTTTCTGCACGACTGAGCCATTTCCTCGACAAACCACAACGATTTAGAGACGTCTCAGGCTGAACTTAAGACTTATGACTCTTGTGCCTTTGGTGTGGAGCGGCTCCTGATATTTAAAGCAGTTTCAGGACCTGCAGGCAGCTTGTGGAGCTACAGCTGTGAACTGTGATTGGTTTGTAATGATTAAATTTCCCCTGACAAGCAAACCAAACTCAGCTTAAACCCGTCCACATGGATTCAGATCCACTGCGGCTGTGTGCTCTCATTGTTCGTCTCCCTCCCGGTCGAACCGCTCTGTGGTCGGCGTGCCTGTGGTCACGGCACTTCATACGGGAATGCACCGTGGGATATGGGCAGGGAGGAGGGGGAAGAGGTGGATTGTGGGTATTTTATGTGTAGCAGCCGTGGGAGTCGACCGCAGAGATCGAGACCTCGCTGCCTCGAAAACCAATCACAGCCTGAATTTCACTTTTTTGCTTTGTGCTAGAGTCGAGTCTCATCCATCTCTCTGTCTATCCTGATCTATTTCTTTATCTATCTATCTCTCCATCTTCTCCTGAGAGCTCTACTGAAGCTCTATCTTCATACACTACGTTGATGTGGCCATAAAAAGTGCATGTATGGAGGAAAATATGACATCAAATCATCCAGGGACTCAATAATTTCCTCGGCCAGCAGGTGGGAAGTGGAACACGAGAGAAAAGAGTCAGAAGATGTAGAAAACACACGGATCATACAGGTATCACTGTCAGAGGGAGGAAGACGAGGAGGAAAAAGAATAAGATGAGATCAAAGAGCTTTGTCTCCTCTTCTGAAGAGGAAAAACATCTTCAGCTTCTGTTACATTAATAGTCCACACATGTCCAACCTTCCTCAGAAACTTTTCCTTTTTCTGTTTTTATTCTAAACTCCGTCTGTAAAGTCGATTTGAAATGAGCTGAACTTTCCCAGCGTCAGACGAGAAAAACGAGAATGTATAAAACATAAAACAAGTTTTTAAAAGCAACACTGTCACACAAGCAGCACGTCCTGACGCGACAAATCAAACGCACCCTAAGCGTCTCGAATACTTCAGAGTCCAGAACGACGTGTGATCCCATCCGTCTCCGAGTCCCAGACGGTTTTAGGATTACGTATGGTTGGACTTGTTTAAACAGTGAAAACATTCAGAGAAATATTGATTACTTTGTTTAATCTGTTCAGACTTTTCAGAATAAATCAACAGTTTGTTTAAATACCTGCAAGTTTTCAGGATTCGTTATTAGTTCGGGTTCAGAGAAACACAGACACTAAAACAACATCACGGAGCTGCAGCGACGCGTCTGCTGATCTGTCCCGTCAAAAACACCCCATTGATCTGGAGGAAACCAGACAGGCAGCGGTGCAATTTACCAGCCGAGCCTGAACACAACACTGTAAAGCAGCACATACACCTGCAGTAACAACAACAACAACAACAGGTCAAATTTAGGTGACATCTGAAGAACAAAGCAATTTAAGGTTTTAAGATAAGAAATATGTTTCAGCAATAACAAGCTCTCAAGGTTTCACACTCAGGGACTAAACTTCAAACTGGCTGAAGTGCACACACACACACACACACACACACACACACACACACAAACACACACACACACACACACACTCTTACCTGTGAGGACAGCAGGTTGCAGTCTATGTGAACTCCTCTCCCTGTCTTGTGTCTTTGCAGCAGGGCGGCCATGACAGCTCCATGTGCGTACAGCCCCGTCGCCAGGTCTGTCATGGCGACACCTGGACGCACGGGCTCGCCGTCCTGCCGACAGAAACACTGCATTATGGGAGGTGAGGGTGAAGGAGGAAAGAAATGCAGCTATGATATAAAAGACACACAAACCAGCACACCTGCTGTTTTCTAAGAGTCTGGCTGCTCGTGTGTTTGTGTTTTCAGTGTTGACACACGAACTCATCTCTGTAATTTGTAAATGCAAAGTGTAACAAACAGGGTGTGACGGGATCGAACTGAGCCTGACCTCTGGCCCGGTGATGTGCATCATCCCTGACACAGCACAGGCGATGGAGTCGTAGCCCGGACTCTGAGACTGAGGACCGGTCTGTCCATAACCTGCACGCACACACACACACACACACACACACACACACACACACACACAGATTACTACCTCTGTGCCAGTGGGCTGGTTTCCCTCTGACCTGAGAGGAAACACAGTGGGGAATCAAACCACCGGCCTTTCAGCAGCTCCTCTTCCAGGAAAACCACATCCCAGCTGCTTGTTGAGTCTGCCGCTCTGACTAAACAACCAGATTGATTTCCCAAAGAGTCCAGACTGGGTTCATTTCATATCAACAGAAACCATTCCCGTAAATGCTTTTAAAACGATAACCAGCTCAGAGACCGGACGAGCCGACGCAGCTTCTGACCCTGAGGACAGCTCCCTGCTCCGTCCATCACACGCTGAGACGTGAAGCAGAGGCAATGGAAGGACAGAGCTGCACCGTTTCCTCTTTATACAAACAGCAAAGTCCGAGCTGTGTCGTAAATGAGCGCTGAACACATGGTTCAGCGTCCGAATAAGTGTGACTGACCATTCGAGTTCTTCAGAAATCAGACATTAGAGCAGCGATCAACAGGTGGAGCGAGGACAGATCACCAGCCTGAGACCGACACAAAGGCTTCACCAAATCCAGTTTCTGCTGTTGAGACAATTTTTTTCTTTCATCACAAACTGACAGGAGTCACGTCAATCTACGAAGCGTCCTGCTCAGTTTCAGACAGCTCAGGATGAAACCAGGCTGTAAATCTGCCCACTGCATCCAGCTGCTGCTGCTTAATGAGGCCTCCTGGGTAATGTAGTTTTTCCCTAAAGGGTGACGGGAGGAGGAGGGGAGGTCAAAAATGTGGGAGTGATAAAGCTGAGCAGAGAGAGAAAAGGGTGATGGAGACAGGACAGAGAGACGAACGAGTGAGAGACAGTTTTTAATGTTTCATTTATCTAAAATTCCTTTTTTGATTGGTCTGCAATTAGAGATTTGTTCATTGATTACGCTTCGTGATAATATAACAACGGTGCAAAGGATTTTAAGTTTTAACATTTCAGTTCAAGATCCTGAGAGTCCAGTTCAAGAGAGTCTGAGAGACTTAAATTCACCTGGAAACATTTAGACACTGCCTTTGTTTTCATATCTTCTCATTACAGATACAAGATGTTGTAAAATGAATAAAGCTGCTCCCCCCACACCTTTCTAACGGCGGATCAGGGGGATTTGTTCTGGTCCAGAACCATCAACTCTCACTGCTGACCCATGTTTACTGCTGGTTTCTCATCATTCGCACTGACAAAGCAAACTGAAGTGAACAGAGGAGATGGAGGGATGAGATTAGAAAGAAGAAACAAAGGGTAAAAACACAGAGAACACACTGCACTGCAGATCACAGAGGCCTCAGTTAATCCATCATGAAACCGTGTGAAGCCTGCAGAGAGGGAACAGCAGCTCGGGGTGTTTCCTGAGCCCTTCACCCAGTCTGTCTTTACTGTGGAGTCCTGCGACATCTGGTGGTCAGTCTGAGAACTGCAGCACACCTTCATCTCCACCTGAGCAACGATAGAAAACTCTCAGCCTCAGTCATGAGGATTCTCGTGAATCTGACGACTGTTAGACGCCGTGTCAGCGCCGACTGTGATTCGATTCGGACAGAATCTGTTCCCGCCTTTCTCTCACGTGAGTCCAATCCGGTGTGGGTCGACCTGTTTCTGCTAAACGCTGCCCGTTAGTCTGTGTAACTGCAGCTGTGGCAGATTATCCAGCTGCCACAGCTGCCGTGTCAGCGGAGTCACTTCCTGCTGAGGAGAGCACGCCGCCGCCTGTTAACTGTAACGAGCCTTTAAACGAGCCCCAGACAACTGAAAACACGAGAGGAGACGAACAACAGCTGGAGAGACTGAAATGAGAGAAGACGAGTTTTAAACAAACACTGACAGTGATGCAGCTTCTGTCAGCTTCATCACAGCGTCTCCATTCACTCTTTTCTCACTTCCTGTGTGGCAGCACACTTTAAAAATCACCTGGTGTCAGTGGGTCCGTCTCTTGGTACCTGATATGGAGCAGTAGATGAGCCGTGGGTTCGCTCCGCTGAGCTGCTCGTATCCTAAACCCATCTGATGCAGTTTCCCCGGCAGGTAGTTTTCTACCAACACGTCACACACTCCTGTCAGCTGAGACACACACAACGTGTTGGTGAGACAGAGGACGGTCAAGCTTCCATACATAGTCATGATAATCAGAACCAGAACCAGATCCAGTTTCTGAATCCTCAGAGTTGGGTCCCAAACAGACTGATCTGGTGCTGGTTCAGTGGATCTGCAGGATAATGATGGACTGGAAATGTTCGTACCTCCTGAATGATCTCTGCTCCTCTGGGATGCTTCAGGTCCACAGCAATGCTCTGAAAATCATCCAGAAATACAACCAGACACTGAGGGCACATCAGAGACCAGGTCACATCAGAGACCAGGGCACATCAGAGACCCATCATTAGCCCTGTGTTTACTGACAGGATGTTGAAGAGCCATGCTGACAGGTTCACCTGTTTCTCTCCACCTTCACTGTGAGTGCACGGTGAAAATATGCAGGACATGTTCACGCTGTCCTCGTCCTCTTTCCAGGTTTGTCGATGCATAGAAGGGACAGTGACAGAGCCACTGGTACATTCATTCACTCTGTGGAGTCTGAGACTGAGCCGGTCTCTGCAGGACTCTGCAGGACTCTGAAGCCAGGCGTTACGTACCTTTTTGTTTCTGTTGACGCTGAGGAAATAGGCGCTCTCCGAGCCGACGAAGGGAGGACCCCAGGCCCTGGTGTCATCACCTGCACCTGTCCAACAAACCACACACCGACAGTCACACACCCTGCGACTCGCCGGCCTCACTCAGAAACACCACGGGCAAAGCAGAACAGAGTCAGGTAGAAAGAACGGCACAAACATCCGAGCCACAGACGCAGACTCACCTGGTCTCTCCACTTTGATGACCTCAGCTCCCAGGTCGCCCAGGATCATGGTGGCGAAGGGACCAGCGAGAACTCTGCAAACATTTAACAGCATTTAGACCTCACAGAGTTACCTCTGGTCCCGGGGCAGAGAGGAAGAGTCAGTATCACCTTGTCAGGTCTAACACTCTGACGCCCTCCAGTGGTCGAAGGTTTTCTCCTGTGGAAACGAAATGTAGACGGTGAATCACATGAACACATGAATCCACTGAGATAAAGAAACGGAGCAGACATGTGACCAGTGTCACGTGTTTTTATAGCAAATGGTTGGGTCTCACATTGGTTATTGATTAACATGTATTTGTGAATTTTCTCGGTCAGTAAATGTTCAGACACAGAGATTAAATCACTGCTGTTTCCCACTCAGTCACCACGGTAACGGAAACATCCGGAGCTAAGACTTTAACTCTAGCTTGACACACCTGGATTAGACTTTGACCTACACAGCTGATTAAAGTTTGTGCGGCCGGTCCTGCCACCTCGGTGGGACTGTTCACTGAGTCTGAACCAGGCCTGGACCCGCTCTGAACCAGGGGGTTGTCCGGTGTCGGTACCTGGATTCTGTGAGCAGCTCTGGTCGCGCAGCAGACTAACGGGGATGCTAACGTTAGCCAGCTAACCTCAGCTCCAGCGCAGTACCTGGTCCTGTGCGCGACATCCACCGTCCGCCGGCGGGACATGTCCCCGGACGCTTCCCCCGGAGCAGTGGAGTGAAACCGAGCGGACAGAGAGCCGACAAACGGCTGTTCAGCACTCTGACGGAAGCCGACATCTTCCCCACCTGTTAGCGTCAAGCTGCGACAGCCGCGACGACGCTTCCGGGTTCCCCTTTCCAAAGTAAAAGTCGCGATAACTTCTGCCCAGTTATCCTCATGTTATGATTTACCATCACGCCGGAGACACTGAGCTGAGCTTCAGTTTTCTGAAGGACAAATCCCTGCTGAAAAAACTCATCATCACATTCCATCTGCTGCACAATAAAACTCAGTCTGATTCCACAGCTGCTGTCTTTTTGAACTTCTTTCCTTATTCAGTTTCACAATATAAAATATTGGAAGATTAATCAATATACACAATAATAACACAGTATTATACATTATAAACTTTATTTTAAAATGTACAAACAGATCAGGGAGATGCGTCGTTTCCACCATCTTTGTTTGGATTTTGAAAAAGAGCTGCAGCGGTTCAAACTCTCTGCGATGGTTAAAACTGTGTGTGTGTGTGTGTGTGTGTGTGGAGAGGCTCTGACTGGTCCATGTTACTGGGAGGTAGAGTGGAGAGGAGAGCTTCATCCAGCAGAGACTCAGAGGAACCACAGGAGGTTTTTTTCAGTTTAACTGAACTTTATAAACACTCCTGTTTTCAGCTGCAGCTCCACCCTGTGGAACAGCTGAGTACTGCAGTTAACTTCTACATATTTCTACAGTGGAAGCTGATGTTGCATGTTTAAGGTTAAGTCTCTGAAGTCCTGTTTATTACCACCTGTATGATCTTTATCTCATATTATCACAGACACAAGATAAAAGCAGATAAAACCTGAACAATGTCTGCATTTAATCTTCAATCAAGTTTTCTCAGCTGAATACAAACAGATTACATCTGGATTTTGATGTGAACCTTAATATAAGCTTAATATCATATGACATTGGTTTTAGGTGAGTTTGCGTGATGGGTTTTAGTATTTGACATTTTCATTTTAATAATAAAAATAATAAAATTTGTGCATTCAAGCCCGTTTTTTTCCCTTTGGAACAATAAAGTTATAGTCGAGGTTGAAACGATCATGAATGGGAAAATGAGCCTAAACAGAGCTGTGACACCAACATGCAGTAACATCTGAGTTTAACAAGTGAAAAGGCCACAGTGTAAAGTTGGACAGTTTTATCATCTGGTTTAATGTTCTGCCCTTTAAATGGACTTTTACTTAAACGTGACCAGGTAAAGCTTCACTTTGAAAATTAAAGCAGCTCGACTGTCAGATGTGTTTTGTATTTCCTCTTTTTTCCCCAGAGAAAATACAAAACTGTACAACAGTTAAATTCACATTCTGTTGTACAGACGTCAGTGAAGATGTTTGGGGGTGAAAAATGAACTCTGCTACAATCAGAGACAGAAAATGGCAGCCTGCTGAAACCACAAATAAAAATATCCTTTTCCACATCATGCACGTCACTGGTCTGTCATTCTGATGCACAGTCCTGACGACACCGCGCTGTGTTCTGGTTCAGACTCTGGACGCTGACACGTGGTGTTGAACTCAGGTTTATTCCTGGTTCACAACAACAAGTTTCTCACAGTCGAGTTCAAGTCAGACCAACTCAAAACATTTAAATAAAATATGAACAAATTACTTTGGGTCTCTAATTACATCACATTCAGTTCATGAACATACTTCACAGTTCAACACAGACTGACCAGAGACTGGAAATGACACAGAGCATCAGCTAACAATCAGGAGAGAGCACAATAACAGCCAATACTGACCTCACAGTACAAACTGAGAATGGTAACCATGGAAACAACAGAACATCCCATAAGAACCTAAAGTTAGAACAGTAATTTTCTGTGGTTTCTTCTGTTAAACACACATAATTCAGATTCCAATACAGATTTAAAATTCATTCATACAATCACTCACTTGGTAAAAAATACAGCTTTAAGAGTCAGTAACAGTCTAAATGAACAATAACTACTTACAACAGCACTACGTCATATTAGTATCACATCTTATGTCATGAAGCGACTCAGTCTGACCTTATTCACTGTATAATGGAGAAGTTCTGGATAACTGAATCCTGTTAATGACGCCAAATTACTGCCAAACTGAGCACTAAATAAAAGACAATACAAAGAATTAAACACTAAAGTACAAGATTTTCTTTTATTCAAGTGACAAAATGAGAAACTTACGAGAAAAGAGACAAAGAAATCATTTAACTTCAACCTGTATTTTTTTTTTCAAACACAGATACCAGTACGTGTTCAGACAGTTTCTCCAAGGTTTGGATTCAGTTCAACTTCAACTATGTCAATAGCACGTAGCTCAGTAGGAAACGAATCATTATTGTTCAACCTGGTAAACCTGACACATGTATTAGGTTTTCACAGTGGTCACTGTGTTCATCATCACCA
>JBBMJY010000013.1:596805-662039 GCA_037833715.1 Toxotes lorentzi
GTGTTCCGCGCACACGCGCTCTCCTCTCCTCCAAACCGGCGCGGTAATGGCGGACTCGGTGCACGGCGTGGTACCGAATCCGCCGGGCTCACCGTGGTACCGTGGTTTAGCTACGAGCTGAAACCAGCTCCAACACACGGCTCAGCGTCCGGTTTTATCAGGTTTCACACAGACTCAAAGTCCCGGGTCTTCACCTGATCCACAACAGTAGTTCACACTGTGAACTTCACAGATTTGACTGAACTCACAGCCAGTGTCTCTCCCGGTACACTCCGGGAGCAGGGACAGAAAGAGGGGCCGGTGAAGGCCTCGCGGCCTGCACCTGCCCTTTTTAAATCCCACCCTCTAACAACCAGGTGGGTCGTCATCTCTGATTGGCTCGTGATTGGCTGGTGGTGACTGAGCCACACCATGTTTCCACAGCTTGCTGTGTTGTTGTCATGTCACACACCTGCAGCACAGGTGCAGCTAGTCTGAGGTGAGGGAGGGGCCTGAAAGCGCCTGTCTGTTGAATCTGTCAGGCCCTTAACATGTTACATCTCATATAAACAGTAAATGTGATGAGTGTTTCAGCAGCATTAGAGCTCTGACTCGACCTGGGTCGTTCCCCATCATCTCACCTGAACCTGAAACAACATTAAGTGTAACTCAGTGGTGTTTTGCGTGGATGGTGAGTGTGTTTCTGTAGACAAACATGATTTCATTTGATTTAAATCAGAATAGATTTTATTGTGTGGTTTCACGTGTCCAGCTGTGGCTCAGCCGTAGATTTATCCACATGGTGACTGAGATTCATTCTGGATTTAAACAGCTTTCATTAGGTTTAATGAACGCTCTGCTCCTCCTCCTTCCCTCAGCATGTACAGCACACTAACCTCAGCCTTTCACCAACTGACTGAACACAAGTGAGACAAAGGTAAAATGCTGCAGTGTGATTGGCTGAACCAGCTCTGTCCCTCCTGATCGGACGCTCTCGTTGAGGCAGTGATCGTTTAACCCTTTCAGCCTGCAGAGCTTCATTAGATCCACAGTAACCACAGCTGCTTGAAAATGAGATTTATTTCATGTGAATAGTTCCAGTTACATTTTATGATGGATTACATTCACAGTAATCGTAGAATTTAGGTTTAAGCAGAATAAATTCTTTGTTGTTTATTAAATTATTACCTCTCCACTGCTGGAAGTCCTGGTTACACTGGTCAACACACACTCTCCCCTGGTGGCTGCTTTGTTGTGTGTTTAGTTGCCAAGTCACTAATACACACACGCACACACACACACACCTCCCTGCCAGGGTTACCATGGCAACAGTCAAACTTTTCCTCCACAGAGCCAGTTTTGATTTACTTCCTGGTTCCACCCTGGCTCCGTCTCCCTCTCTCTCTCATTGCCTCAGAACCTCTCTCGACCTCTGACTCAAACTCGTCCTCAGGCTCTGAGTGTTCAGCAGGACCAACAACACAGCAGCTGCAGCAGTTTGCTCTGTGGCTTAAAGGCACTCGGGCAGTTCAGGCTGTTCAGCAGGAGGGTTTATGGACACGTCTCTGACGTCTCAGGTAGACCTGACTGACTCTGAGTACATTTTAAAAGGTTCTGTCATTGTTTAACTGAGTCTCAGATGGCAGATCCAGACTCTCAGGCTCCAGCTGAGGTTTCACAGAGGGAACAGGTGTCCATCGTTCCCCGAGTTGGCAGCTCTGATCGGGGCCTGAACGGCTCTGGTCCTTCCCAGGATACAGACCTCCAGGCAGGAGGGCTGAGAGTCCAGCCTGCCCCAGGACAGAGCCTCGATCCTGTGCCGGAGAACCTGGGCGGCCCTGGGGGAGAGGAAAAGGAGGAGGAGGAAGGAGGAGCAGACAGAGGCTTTACCAAACTCGGACCTCCTCAGCTTCACCTCCGCAGAGGTACAGACTGAAGCTGAGAGCTAACTGCTGTCCCCAACATGTGGTTCAGGTTTTGGGGCTTTGGTGCTGAAGCCAACCTCAGCAATGTGACTGTCAGCAGCTGATTTTACGTTTGATAGGCAATAGAAAAAGGATAAAAGTTAATAAACCAATGACAACTGAGTGTGTTACCATGTGATCGGCCTCTAAACGAGCTGTTTCTGTTCTTTGTTTGTTTTACTTTGTTTTGACCTCTGACCCCCAGATGGCACAGGCGGAGGTCACCGGCGAATTGGAGGTCAGGACCTGAGAGCAGTCAGTCACATGCCTTCTCCGACGGCTGCACCCCCCCCGACCGCTGGCACCTCAGTGAGTTAGCAGTAGCAGCAGCCGGAGGTGGAGGTGCTGCGACGTAGGCATTTAAATTCAAAACAATGTTATGAAAAAGGAAAAATCAAAATGATCAGTAGGGATGAATGTAAAAAGAGTCCATCCACCACCTGCTGAGCAGCAAACAGCAGACAGACTCAGTCATGCAGTTATTGCAGGTTTAAATACACCAACTCTGCAGTGACTGATGAAGATGGTGGACTGTGGCAGACCTGTGGCTTTGCTCTGACCACCAGGATCACAGATATAACCCTAGGAAACTCCTCTGCACAGGTGTCGGGTAAAAGGACGGTGCTTCTGTCCAACGAGGAGAGGAGAGAGATAGTGAAGCAGGCGAGGGCCATGAAGGAGGAGAGACGAGGGATGCTGGATGCCCGACACAAATACTTGATCAGCAGACTGGCGGACGCCGGGACCCTGGGGGAGACGGAGGTGGAGGACGCCCTCATCTCTGATGACAAGGTAACTTCAGAGTCCTTAAAGAGTTCTTAAACCAGAAACCAGAAAAACATCTGAATTTAATGTCTGATTCTTCCAGTTCAGTCTCATTGACGATTTCTTTGCTGTGAACGGATCAAAGAAGCTGATTTTCTTCTATCAGAATGTGAAGCAGGTAACTTTTCTCACATAAAAACATATTTGAGTTGAAATGACATCTATGTTGTTCTCTTTCCTCAGTATTCATTAAGTCCTGTCTTTCTCTAATCTCTCCGGATCATCCTTTTCTCATCACTCCTCCCCGACTCTCTGTACTTTATATCCACATTCTCTCTCTTCTATATGTTTTTCTCCCCAGAACCTGTCCTCCAGTCATTCCTCCTTCGCGGACGTCGCTGCCTCAGCTGTGGCTCAGAGGAAACTCTTCCTCACCACGGGGAGCTCTGAGGTAGGCTCTGGTCTGATGTGTGTCAGGACCGTGGGATCAGCAGGACAAACCAACTGTTTCACGCTGGACGTCAGTGTTAGTTCCACTGTGTCCTGCTCAGACGTCATCACTGCTCTGGTCCTTTTGTGTTGAGTTGCCATGGAAGAAAATCCTGTGTGTTGATTTGTTTGGTGGTTAGCAAGGTGACACAAACACCTTCAGCTTAGCTCATATTACACAGCCTGAGCACTTCATGCAGACTAATCTGACACAGGCCAGGTGGACTTGAGCTAAAAGCTATATGCTAATAATGGTGCTAATGAATCCTGATCATGGTTTTGGGTATTTAAGCTAAGTGAGGTTTAGTTTGTTATCAGTACGTTCCACCAGGAGTCAACACACAACAAAACAAACTGTTGTTGGGTTAAAAACATCTGTCAACCTCAACCAGTCCGGGTCTGAGATGTACCAGACTCTGTCTGTCTGCCCGATCACCTGCATCCTAAACACAGTCCCTTTTCACTTTTTCAGCCTTTACAGGGGAAGTGTCTGTTCTTCCTGAGAACCACCGACAGGGCCATAACCACAGCTAACGTACAGCAGGTCAGTGACTTGGCCCGGTCCCTCAGAGACCTCACTGACTCAGAGCGATGCAGCTCCATCCTACCTGTGTGATACCTTCTCTGCATGCCGTGATCCCCCACGCTGTTACTCCTGCTGTGTTTACAGGAGGTAAACTTCGGCATGCTGGACTGCAGTGATGGCAGCATCCTGAGCAGTCTGGAAACTCTGCTGGCTCACATCATGTTACCGGCCCTCAGGTCACAGCAGGTACCCACCAGCGTTCAGGATACCATCTTATTACAGGCTGTTTTGTGATGGACTTCCAGCAGCTGACAAGCCGTGCAGCCTGCTGCTGCCTCCTAACAAACACTATCAAATACCCAAAGTTAGACAATTCTGAATAAGACAGAAGAAACCAGGTGAGGCAGCCGATACATGTCCTGCTTTGTGTTAAAGCTGTGAGGACAGAATAAATCAGGAAACTCCCAGAGACACTGCTCAGGATTCAGGTCCTTCATTTACTCGGCCTGATTGTATTTGGACGTTTTAACCTGTGTTTTCACTGCTGACCCTTCATTCTGTGTCCAGACGTGGGGCTCTGTCCAGGAGGGAGCGTCCTGTCCAGACGTCCAGTCCTTTCTGTCTTCAGTGGATCGGTTTGTCAGTAATCTGAGCTCGGCCAGACTCAGCATGGAGAGAAAGTTCCAGCTGCAGCAGGTCGACCTTCCTGATGCAATCAGCCAGCTGAGCAGCCCTGCAGACTACACGGCTGCAGGTAGGAACGTACGTCTGCTGGGTGTTCAACCAGATGTGTGACAAGATTAGAGGTAATAATATAATCAGGTATGAATCTGGAGGTAGCCAATGAGCTGACGGGGGACCGTCCAGGTGAAAATAAACTATATGTAGTAATATATACACACACATATATCACAAGAAATGAAACAAGACACCTGGTTCAGCATCTGAATCTGATTTGGAGTCAGGAGCTGCTGAAGAGCAGGAGGCTGCAGCTGTTTGCACGGCTGATCCACAGCTGTTAAAGAAAGAGCTTGTGCTTTTGCTCTCAGCCAATAACAGCGAGCTGGTGGAGCGTCTGGAGGGCGTGGTCTCAGTGTGGACCAATCAGATCAAGCAGGTGCTGACGGAGAGCGAGCAGATGAGAAAGGAGGCCTATGACGTCGGACCATTAGCTGAGCTGGAGCACTGGAAGAGGCGTATGGTCGTCTTTAACAGGTAAACGTTTGAAATGCTTCATGATTTTAATCCACGAATGATTTGATATTTGATTTACCACGATCAATAAAGTTAATTATCAGCTCTTCTTCTTTCCTTCCCACGTCTCCTACAACCTAAGAAGTCTTCACATTTTTTATCCAGGCGAATCTGGTCTAAGATCTGCGTGAAATCTTGTGGTGGTTTAAACTCATCTAATCCAGTCTCTAATCTACTTTACTCATGTTTTGTCTAATTTATTTCAAAATGTATAGACTGGTGATTATAACCTGTGTGTGTGTGTGTGTGTGTGTGTGTGTGTGTGTGTGTGTGTGTGTGTGTGTGTCAGTCTGATGGAGGAGGTGAAGCGTCCTCAGGTGAAAAGGACTCTGGGAGTTCTGCAGGTGGCCAAGTCCCGAACTATTCGAACCTGGAGAGAACTGGTCAGTTTCTGACACACACCAGTTTAGATGAAAGTTTATTTGAACTGGGTTTGGTTTGCACTGGTTAAGTTTAATGTCGGGATTGATTTATTGATTGTGTAAGGACGGAGACATCACCGTCGTGGCTAACGAGGCCAAAGACAACGTGAAGTACCTCTACACCCTGGACAAGTTCTTCGGGCCGCTGGGGAAATGCTCTCCGGTAAAAATAAAGTGTTGCTGTCTTTGTAAAATCTTTGGATTGAAAACAGGAACCTGCCACAGGCAGAACCGCCTCCTAAAATCCTGATCTCAAACCTCAGGCGGCTGTTGTAGCTTCTGCTGCTGCTGCTGTGTCTCTAACCTTCCCTCCCGTCCCTCTCTGGTTCTGACAGACCAGCATGCTGGAGCACATTCCCGGTCTGATGACCAGCATCAGGATGATCCACACCGTCTCTCAGTACTACAACACCTCAGAGAGGATGACCTCTCTGCTCCTCAAGGTCACCAACCAGATGATCTCCACCTGCAGGAGCTACCTGTCGCAGGGCGTGACCCACATCTGGGACCACAGCAGGTGCAGAGGACTGGTCTGTAGACCAGAATAGACCAGACATGTCTGGATGAGACAGAGTACAATAGAGTTGACAAATGAGATTAAACAAGCCAAGGTTAGGCCAGAAACATCAGGCTGACCAAGACTAAACCAGATCAGCTGAGACCAGATTCAACTAAACAAGAACAGAGTAGATGAAACCAGATTAGACAAGATGAGATAAAAGAACAAAGCAAACCCAGGACACATCAGACTGGATGAGACTGAGAATAGACAGCAGGAGATCGGACTGGGTGACATGAGACAAGCTGAGACGATGGATGTGATGACATGCAGTAAAACTGAGAGGGTTTCACACAAAAACAAGGCTGAATGAATCTGTTGAGTCAAAACCAGTTTCACCTGGTCAGGATGAAGTGAGACGAGCCGACCAACTGGGACTGGACTGATAAACCTGCCAGGAGAAGATCAGGACAAATACAGAAGACGAAGTAAACTGAGATTAGATGAGATTAAACCAGACTGAATAAATCAAAATAAATAACGAATGAAGGTGAATCTGATGAGAAAAGGAAAGAAAATGAACAAGAAAAAAACAACTGTACCTGAGTGTGTGTGTGTGTGTGTGTGTGTGTGTGTGTGTGTGTCAGGCCGGTGCTGCTGCAGCGTATCTCCCAGTGTTGTAATCTGAATGTGGAGTACCAGAGGAGCTTCCAGGCCGTCAGAGACAAACTGAGAGAAAAGCCTGAAAACAGACAGTTTGACTTCAGGTGAACACAGACACCTGACGGCAGCTCATCGTCTGCTTTCACCTCCCGTCAGTCAGCAGCAAATCAGCCTTTCTCTCCGTGTCCTGGTTTCCTTTCAGTGAAAACTACATCTTTGGGAAGTTTGATGCTTTCTGCAGGCGCCTGGAGAAGGTCGCTGACATGGCGTCGACGCTGGAGAGTCTGGCTGCTCTGCAGAGCATGAAGGTGACGAGGTTTTACTGAACCATTTCACTTTAAACAGAGACTGCTATCATCATCTGAAGGGTCTGATTCTCTCCTCCACTTCTTCTGCTGCCACGTTTCATATTTCAAATCATTTTTATTTCCAACTATGAAATATTTTATATTGTTTGTTTTTTACGTAAAAAAAAAGATTATTTAACACAAACAAACAGCACAAATATCACTTCAGATTTCCTTCTATTCAAATGAGTAAGAATTTATCTTGAGCTTCACACTGATGCTGAACAGAACGAACACAAACACAAAACTGGTCAAAAGTTCACCTGAGTCAGCTGTTTTTCAGGTGGAGGGCACCGAGAAGATTTATGCTCGCTACCAGACCATTGTCTCCACAACCAAGTCCAAGACCTATGACATCCTGGACCACCGCAGGCTGGAGGTGACATTATACAAACTCTATGAGATGCCATATGGTGTGACAATGTTGCTCATTTCATTTCACTTCTTCACGGGTCGAACTGAAAACGTGTTGTAATTAAAACCCAGGGATTTCAGAGAACTGTAAAGTGTGTGTGTGTGTGTGTGTGTGTGTGTTAGTTTGACTGTGATTATGCAGACTTCCAGCTCCAGGTTCAGGGTTTGTTCCAGTCTCTTCAGTCTCTGCTGGACTTCTGGTTCCATCAGCCTCTCACTGTGAGTTCAGCACAATCAGAGCTGAAACCTGATGCTGGATCACGTTGTGTAGACTTCATACTGAAACGTGTGTGTCCTCAGTTTGAGGGAAAACAGACTGAGACCCCCTCAGAGTCAGAGCAGGGTGTTTGTGTTCCAGACAGAGCGGATGCTGGAGCTGCTGGCGGTCTTTGAGTCCGGTCCGACGGCTCATCTGGACCTGAAGCAGCACTACTTGCTGCTGCTGCAGCGCTACAGCCGCGAGCTGGAGCTGCTGAGGAAGACCTACCAGAAACAGAGAGACAGACCGCCCATTGGACGCAACCTGCCACCGGTACGAACACCTGTGGGTCTGTCCATCGGTCTGACTCTTTGGTCAGCAACACTAGGCCTGCATGTTTCCATTATCAATTAATCTGCTGATTAGTCTTGATTAATCGATAAACTTTATCCATAAAGTCCTACTGGACTCAGTTGGACTGAATGTGACTTGGTCCCCCTCTCCCTGTCTCTGTCTCTCTCAGGTGGCAGGTAGGGTCCTGTGGTGTCGTCAGCTTTTCAGGAAGATTGAAGCTCCCATGTTGATCCTGAAGAAGAAGCTTGACGTCCTCAAGGTACATCCTCCGATTTCACCACATCAATTACATCAATATCACTGATCAATACGACCTCAGTGACCCTGCCTGCCTGTCTCTCTGCCAGGGACCAGAGATGACCAGAGTCATCCGGAGCTACAACAAGATGGCTGTGGTGCTGCTACAGTACGAGGTGCTGCACCTGCAAGGTTGGAGTCAGGCTGCAGAGAGCGCACCACACTGCCTGAACGCCGCCCTGCTGGTGCGACATGACAACAGCAAGGTGTGAGAGATGACTGGATGAATGGTGTTCATGAAACACTGCCAAGAGGCAGAAATGTAAACAACAACATTAGATTTTTTTTTGAGCCACATGACACACAGCTGAGAAAGGCTGTGGGATTCTGTGTCATGTGGAGCAGAACCCAGGTTGGTTGCTGGATATTATGTCACCTGAGGAACTGTCTGTTTCCCAGGAGGTTTTCGTGAACCTGGACCCTGTAGTGCTGGAGGTCCTGCAGGAAGCCTGGTGGATGACCAGACTGGGGGTGACTGTGCCAAAAGTCATCCTGAAGATGACGAGCAGAGAAGCACAGCTCAAAGCGCTCTACAACCGGTGAGAATAACCGCTGACTCTTTGGTGTTTGAAAGTGTTTTTTAGGAGTTTATTAAGTCGAATATGAAACAACTGAAAAAACCATGACATAGTTTCCCTTCACTCCGAGAGCACAGGATACAGTCGTGACTCCACAGGATCTGACCAGCTTTACGTTGATTGACCAAACCTGTTTGTCTTGACGCTCTGCTCCGCTCCAGGCTGCTGGAGTTGCTCCAGGACTACAGCTCGGCACTTGGCAGGATCCCACCTCTTCTCTTTCCTCTGATGCAGCCCTTCATTAGGCGAGTGGAGGAAGCTCTGTCCCCTGGACTCACCACACTGTCCTGGACCACAATCAGTACAGATGGATGTAAGCAGGAACAGACAGAGGGATTCATATGATGCTGATGTACTAAGAAATGTGATAAACCTATGTTGGCTTAGAAAACTCATAAACAATATTAACATGTGACAAAAAACACCAACAAACATCATTTTTATGAAAGATACTAAACTGAAGACACTTCCAGTTCCTCTCTCTGTTCTCAGTTATAGAAAGTGTGTATCTGGCCCTGAAAGAACTGGACCAGGTATCCAAAGCCGCCACAGATCTGTTGGAGTGTCGCATCGATCGGCTGCTTCAGGCCATGTCATCCTGCTGTCTGCTGGTCCTGCCTGGAGACTCACCTGTCTCACCTCAGGACCTCCTGCTGCAAACAGACGCCTCAGTCGGAGATGCTGCTCTCACTCTGAACAGGTAAAACCCATGTTTTAACAGCATTCACACAACTGCCTCCACCTCAAATGCTACTGCTCCTACTGCTAACAGGCGTCTTATGGTCAGCGTCCAGCATCCAGCGTCCAGTGTCCAGCGTCCAGCGTCCAGCGTCCAATGTCTCTGTGCATCAACTCTTTGAAAGAAATAACTGACTTTTTAAAGATTGTTTTTTGGCCTTTTTTTGATGGTCACAGTGTAGAGACAAGAAACAAGGTGAAAAAACTGTGTGTGTGTGTGTGTGTGTGTGTGTGTGTGTGTGTGTGTGTGTGTGTGTGTGTGTGTGCGTGCAGGCAGAGTCAGCAGGTAGAGAAGTTTGTGTTTGACCTGATTGAGGAGCTGAAGAGGAAGATGAAGCCGACAGAGACTGTTAACTTGGAGGTAAAACACGCACACACACACACACACACACACACACACACAAAGAGAGAGAGAGAGAACAGTATTGGGTCAAACAAAAGCAAATCCTCCTCTTCCTCAGGGATCTTTCCAGTGTCTCCATCCAGACTCCAAACAGAAGACCCGCTGTCAGTCTTGTCTTCCTTGTCGTTTCTACAACCTGATTGGTCAGCTCTGCCATCGCAACACTGAAGCCCTGGTCAAAGGTCAGCCGTCCTTCCTGCCGTGTCTCCTTCTTTTCCATGCTTTCGTCTTTGCTCCCATCTCTTCTTTTTCCTCAGTCTTTACTTCCAGAGCAAACATTAAAAATAAGGTCTGACACTCTTCATCACATGAACTCACACCGTCCTTACTCTCAGCCACCAAATCCTCCCTGGATGCCCTGAGGAGGAGACTTCATGTCCTGAAATACCAGCCGTCCTCCTCCACCTCCACCTCCACCTCCTGGGACAGCCAGTCAGCTCCTCCTCTCTTCAGAGCTTCCATCCAGCTCGCCATCCCCAACATTGTCCTCAGACCCAGTTTGGACGACATCCAGGTACCTCTGCTCTGTTCTCTCTGTTGCTCCTCGTTATAGACAAAACAATGATTGTGTTCACTTTAACATGTGAGTGTCGATGGTGTGTGTGTGTGTGTGTGTGTGTGTGTGTGTGTGTGTGTGTGTGTGTTTCAGGCTGCACTGAATAAGCTGGTGAGCCTTGTGTTGTCCGTGACCAAAGACATCCCTCTGTGGTCTTACTCTCATATGCAGTACAAACAGCAGCAGGTAGACTCATCACTCATGTCATCCAGCTCGTTCTGGAAACACCTGTTAGCAAACAGCCAATCACACTCCAGCGTCATTCTGTCCCTGTCTCTCAGGTGGAGCAGGCGGCGGTCCGCGATGCAGGAGACGACATCCCGGTGAAGCCGCCGGTCCTGAGGCCTCTGGACAGACAGCTGGCAGAACATAAAGACGTCACCAAGTCAGTCCAACTCTCTGTGAAGAATGTGACTTTTAAACAGACGTTAATGTAACTGAAGCTCAGGCAGCAGGAGTCTAAACCCTGAGACCTCACAGTGCCAACGTTTATTACATCTTCTGTCACACCTGCTGCAGGCGTCTGGCCCCGCCCTTTTCAGCCTTGTTTTATCTTGCTCACTTTGTTTTTATTTTTTAGGATATTTACTACAGAGTGTAGTAAATGAGGCCCAAACCTAAGGCACTGTATCAGAACCATACATTAATATCAGCCTCCTGTTGTTTGGAGCAGGTTGGTGATCCAGCTGAGCTCCATCATGACGTCTCTGAGAGCTCAAGCTGCCGAGACTCTGAATGAACTCACTCACTTCTCTACTCTGTGGAACCAGGTCTGTGTGTGTGTGTGTGTGTGTGTGTGTACAGTTGTTGTTGTTGATGCTGAGTTAGACTAACAGTCTGATGTGTTTAGGACCCAGAGGAGCAGGTGGAGGCCTTCCTGCAGTCCGACCCCTCACTGACAGAGTTCAGCTCTCAGATCTCCTTCTACTCTGTGAGTCAGGTTCTGTTAAACTCTGCTACTGAACATTATGATCACGGCTCAGTGTTTTCTACAGGACATGAAACAGGGTCATGGTGTGATGGTTGTATTTTAACTGACTCTCTCTGACGGGCACCTCTTTTCATCTGTCTGAAGTAAAAATTTAAATAAAACATAATAAAATACGGTGCATGAGAAAAAATAATCCAGTTTTATAATAAGAAAACACTCAACATTCTGTATCATCTGTACAAGCAGCTATTTTTGGTCTTTGGACATTGACACGACTTTTATTGATGTTTAGTTGTTGCTACTTTTATTTGTGTAAATGATTTAAATATTTCCTCCACCACTGCAGAACAGATTCAATCAGCTGACATGTTCTGTCCAACCTTGGTGTTTTCACTGCAGAAGCTGGAGGAGCAGATTTCGGAGCTCCCAGCATTTTGTACCGTGGGCTCGATCCTCTTCGACACCGACCAGCTGAAGCTGGCACTCACTCAGGAGTGTCGTCTCTGGAAACGAGCCTTCGGCACCGCACTCAACCGCCAGGCATCCACCGACATGGATCACATCTTCTCATTTGTGGATGGGCTGACGAAGCGTCTGCAGCGTCCAATCACAGACCTGGAGGACGTCCGAGAAGCCATGGCAGCGCTCAGAGAGGTCAGCCAGCGTCTGATTGGCTGTCTGGTTTTCTGCTCAGATTTTTTTCATTAGTTTCATCATTCATTCATTTACTTCAATCATCAGTGCATCACCTGTTTACTGTTTGAGGTTCGGGAGGCGGAGGTTCGTATTGATGCCACCATTGGTCCGGTGGAGGAATCCTTCGCTCTGCTCAACAAACACGAGCTGCTCTTCAACGATGGAAACGCTGAGCGAGTGGACGGACTGACGTACGCCTGGACAAACCTCAGCGCACTGGTGAGACACAGGAAGGGGCTGGGGAATGTGTTATGTCAAAGAGAGTTCGTACAGCTACAGAAGTACTGTTGTGGTTTCAGGTGGTGCAGAACCAGAACACTCTGGTGAAGATCCAACCCAGCATGAAAGCAGACCTGCTGTCTGCAGTGCAGAGCTTCGAGAGCCACGTTCAGAGCTTCTGCACTGAGTACAACCACAGGTACACACATCACGGACATCACGGATGCACATCGCATCAAGGACAGACAGTTGTGATGTTTGTCCTTTGTGTGTGTGCAGGGGTCCGGGGGAGGAGGGCGTGGCTCCAGCTGAAGCCAGTGAGCGGCTGCAGACTTTTCAGGCTGAGTTTGATCAGCTGTGGAGAAAATACACCACCTACTCCGGAGGAGAGGAGCTGTTCGGACTGCCTGTTAAAGGTGGGACTGTCTGACCAGCTGACCCACCTCCCTCCTTGCCTTCTTTTCACCTTCCTCCTCCTCTTACTTACTTCCTTCCTTCCTTTTCCTTGTAGAGTATCCGGAGCTGCAGAGGATCAAGAGGGAGCTCTCTCTGCTGTCCAAACTTTACACTCTGTATAATGCAGTCATCGACAGCGTCACCGGGTACTACGACGTCCTGTGGGCCGACCTCAACATTGAGAAGATCAACACTGAGCTGCAGGACTTCCAGAACAGGTGCAGCAGGGAGGATTTTCCATGTTATGGAACATTTTTGACAGTATTTAAGACTGTTGGCAGCAGAAAAAGAGGAAGAACGATACCTTTCATAGCAAAACCTGTAAATTGTAAATTTCTTTCTCTACCTCTCACTGGATCTCCGTCTGAGTTTTCAGGATCAGGAAGCTTCCAAAGGCGCTGAAGGAGTGGCAGGCCTTCAGAGATCTGAAGAAAACCATCGATGACTTCACTGAGACCTGCCCTCTGCTCTACATGATGGCCAACAAGGTAGGAAAGCCTGCCTATCAGGCTGACTTCACTGACATAGGAAGTCTTTTTGTAATGGTTTAAATAAGTAAGGTCTCACTGTATCCTTCAGGCCATGCTGCCCAGACACTGGACTCGGCTCAGTGAGTTGACTGGTCACAGCTTCCAGGTGGAATCAGAGAGTTTCTCCCTCAGAAACATCATGGAGGCTCCACTGCTGAAGTGCAAAGAAGATATTGAGGTACTGAGGCTTTGTTTACATTTGTCAGCGTGGATATAATTTATCATTCATACAAATTATTGTTCTGGGATTTAGCTTGTTCCGTGTCTCACTTGGACATGTATGTATTTTTAACCCTGAAAAGTTGAGAATAACTCAACATAAATAAAGTTGGAAATTACAAGAGTCTGAAGTTGAGGGACCAGAGTAGACAACAGAGGAAATACCATAAAAATGATGTCATCTTGAAAAATTTGTAATAACTTTGAATGCTGTAACCGTGTGGGGTCAGAGGTACTGAATCCTGAAAACTCTGAATCAAACCAATACGCTCGCTGAAGGGAAACTGTTGATCATGCCTTTTTTCCTGCGTGTGTCAGGATGTTTGTATCAGTGCAGTGAAGGAGCGGGACATCGAGGCCAAGCTGAAGGACGTGGTGGCCGAGTGGAGCAGCCAGACGCTCAGCTTCGCCACCTTCAGGACTAGAGGAGAACTGCTGCTGAAAGGAGCCGACACCGCTGAGAAAATCTCCATGATGGAGGACAGTCTTATGGTGCTGACGTCACTGCTGAGCAACAGGTAGGGAGGCGAAGGGGCAAGGAAAGAAAGAAAGACAGAGAAGAAGAAAGGAAGGAGAGTGGTGGAAAGAAAGACAGACTCAAAGGGCAAGAGAGAGAGAAAGGCTTGGAAAAAAGAAAAAGGAAAGAGTCGGAGGACAACAAAGACTCAGAGACTCGGAGGCCAAGAAAGAAACTCGAAAGGAAAGAAGAAAAACAAATAAAGACCTGGTTAAAAAAAGAGAGGCAAAAAAACATGAAATGCAAGAAAGAATGAACACAGCAGTGAAACTATAGAAGCAAGAATGAGTACAGTTCAGTTGATGAATGAATGACAGTAGGGGGAAGATGAACAACTGAACAAATGAATGAATGAACAGGTCGTCTACTGTCCTCCCTCCTGCAGGTATAACGCTCCGTTCAAGCCGTCCATCCAGCTGTGGGTCCAGAAACTCTCCAACACGTCCGAGATCATTGAGAAGTGGTTGTCGGTTCAAAACCTCTGGATCTACCTGGAGGCGGTGTTCGTGGGAGGAGACATCGCCAAGCAGCTGCCTCAGGTCACAGCAAACACCTGCCATCTTTGACATCCTCACCATGGCTCGATGTTACCATGCCAACATTTACTTTCTCTCACATTAAACAGAATTTAAAGTTTGTCTTTAACTTGTTCAGGAGGCCAAACGTTTCCAGAACATTGACAAGTCGTGGCAGAGGATCATGCAGCGAGCACACGAGGTTCCCAATGTGGTGCAGTGCTCTGTGGGAGATGAGACGCTCAGCCAGGTGCTGCCCGCGTGCCTCTGAGCAACACAACGCTAACAATATGCAGTCTGTCAGGATTCGTTCTTCATCTCTCTTCTTCTTTCCTCCTCCTCCAGTTGCTGCCTCACCTCCTGGAGCAGTTGGAGCTCTGTCAGAAGTCCCTGTCCGGTTACCTGGAGAAGAAACGCCTGGTGTTTCCTCGTTTCTTCTTTGTGTCCGACCCCGCCCTGCTGGAGATTCTGGGTCAGGCCTCTGATTCACACACTATACAGGTAAGACACGTTTGTACTGGCCGTACACAGGTGACACATGTTCTGTTCTAGGATTTAGTTTTATTTTACTTCACTGAGCTACAAACCGTTTCTGTTTCAGTCTTATTTAAATCTAAGTTCTCTCTCTCCCTGTGTCTCCATCCACCAGGCTCATCTGCTCAGTCTGTTTGACAACGTTAACAGAGTTGTTTTCAATGAGAAAATCTACGACCAGATCGTCAGTTTTCAGTCTCAGGAAGGAGAAACGGTGGAGCTGAGCCAACCTGTCCTGGCACAGGTGACGTGACTTGGTCGCGTACCTGTCTGGTGTCTGGTGGAGATGCTATGATCAAGTGAAATCTGACAATAAATATAAATCCAAACCCACACCATATAAATCCAGCTAAAGATCCATTATATCCACAACACTTGTTGTTTTAGCTTAGATTTTATGAAGCGCAACATTTAATTACGTCTTTGTCTATCAACTCCGCCTCCGGCTGGATTTTAGGACGGATACCTGTCTATAAAAACACTGCTTTGTTATTTTTTTCCACTAAAAACATGTAAAGACGTGTCATAAGTATGGACTGTATCTCTGACTCATGAAGGCTGCAGCTTTAACTGTTGGACTTTTCTCTAACAGGGGAATGTGGAGGTGTGGTTAGGACAGCTGCTCGCCGGGGTGAGGCAGACCCTCCATGCCATCATTCGTCAGGCCTACCTGGCCATCAGTGACCCCGGCCTGAAGCTGCTGGAGTTCCAGTCAGCATTTCCAGCTCAAGTGGGCCTACTGGGAATCCAGATGATCTGGACCAGAGATGCAGAAGATGCACTCGTCCTCAGCAAGTCTGAAAAGAAGGTGCTTTTAATTTGAAAAAATGAGCAGAAGGAAAACATGCATTTCATTATCAGATCCTCTCCCCTCACTGTCCCCTATCTGACGGGCTGGCAGATCATGCAAACGACCAATCAGAAGTTCCTGGATCTCCTCAACGAGCTGATCGACATGACGACCAGGGAGCTGAGCAGGAACGAGAGGACCAAGTATGAGACCCTCATCACCATCCACGTACACCAGAGGGACATCTTTGATGAGCTGGTGGGTGGACTGAGGGACGGATAAATACCCAGTTTAATAGTGATCACAGCGATTAGCAGCATGTTGTAATTTTATCTCCATCAGGTGCATCTGAACGTGCGATCTGCATCGGACTTTGAGTGGCAAAAACAGTCAAGATTTTATTTCTTGGAGGAGACGGACAGGTGCGTCATCCAAATCACAGATGTGGAGTTCAGCTACTGCAATGAATACCTGGGCTGCACAGACAGACTGGTCATTACTCCGCTGACTGACAGGTACACCGACACCGGACACCGGCACCAAACCCACTGACTGCTGGGCGACACCGTTATTAAAAATGATGCTTTCATTGTCCAGCCAGATCCAAATGTGTTAATATTCTTTGGGACATCTGTCCAGGTGTTACATCACCCTGTCCCAGGCTCTGGGAATGAGTATGGGTGGAGCCCCGGCTGGTCCAGCAGGAACAGGTAACACTATATATCTCTAGTGATAACTCAGTGCAATACTCTTATACTGAAGTGTGTGTGTGTGTGTGTGTGTGTGTGTGTGTGTGTGTGTGTGTGTGTGCGATTTTCAAGGTAAGACAGAGACCACTAAAGACATGGGCCGCTGTCTGGGGAAATACGTGGTGGTTTTCAACTGTTCGGACCAGATGGACTACAGAGGACTGGGACGCATTTACAAAGGTATGTGTAATTACTCTTGGTATTTACTGGTATTTAAACCTCGTGCTTGTTGCCCTCCACGTTCAGTACCTGGATCCATGAGGATACATCATATTGGTCCAGCAGGTTGTGACCAGTCCACAAAGGATCTACAGGGTCATGGCCTGATGTTGCTATGTGCTAAGTGCTATGAGTCTTTTGTGTGTCTTTGCAGGTCTGGCCCAGTCTGGAGCCTGGGGCTGCTTTGACGAGTTTAACCGCATCGAGCTGCCGGTCCTGTCTGTCGCTGCCCAGCAGATCTACATCGTCCTGCAGTGTAAAAAGAACAAGAAGAAAAAGTTTGTCTTCACAGATGGAGACGTGGTTGACATGGACCCTGAGTTTGGCATCTTCCTCACCATGGTAACCAAGCACTGATGTAATGAAGCATCCTGCAGGATGCTCTAAAGGAGTGAAAACAGACATGAATATTGTGTTGGAGATCAAGAATACCAGGTCTAACCATATACCCGTACTCTGAGCTCAGTAAAACAGACTAGTACCTTGATTAATCTGAAGTTGTAGGGCCACCTCAGAACCAGCCAGATCTAGATCTGATTTACCTCAGAATCTGACTCTTAGAACTGCTCTATGTCAGAGGTCTAGAACTAAACTACTTCAGAACCATATTGCAGGAACTGATCCACTTCAGAACTAGTCAGAGATTTTGAAAACTTCTGCATCAAAGCTGATCTATCTCAAAACCAGTCAGAGGTCTAGAACTGATCTACCTTGGAACCAGTTCCAGACTAAGAGTAACTTCTTGGTCCTCCAGAACCCTGGTTACGCCGGTCGCCAGGAGCTGCCTGAGAATCTGAAGATTCAGTTCCGTACGGTAGCCATGATGGTCCCGGACCGAGCCATTATCATGAGGGTCAAACTTGCCAGCGCAGGTTTTCGTGACAACCAGGTTCTCAGCAGGAAGTTCTACACCCTCTACAAACTGTGTGAGGAGCAGCTCTCCAAACAGGTCGGGAGACTAATACAAGTGATACATCTGAGACTCATCAGATCTCCTTTCTGTACCTCTCTCCCTTTGATGGGCCTCTCAGGTTTCAGTCATCTTCAGAAACATTTTCAAACTTTTGTTTTCAGTTTAATTATTTTCCAGTTCTTTCACAGAATATCAATCATAATCAGATTTGTTTTTCTGTTTATTCATATTTCTTGTACCTTTGACTTCATGTTGTTATTTATGATTTTACACCAGGTCCATTATGATTTTGGTCTGAGGAACATTTTGTCGGTTTTGAGGACGCTGGGAGCCGTGAAGAGATCCAACCCCTCAGAACCAGAGAAGACCGTGGTGATGAGGGTCCTGAGAGACATGAACCTGTCCAAACTGGTATATGTGTGTGTGTGTGTGTGTGATACAGTGGTGTGGTTCTTAGTAATCTGTACTGTGCAGAAATGATACTCCAACATTGTCACAGCAGCATCATGGACTCTGTCTCTGTTCATAGGTGGACGAGGACGAGCCTCTGTTTATGAGTCTGATCAATGATCTGTTTCCTGGTATCGGTAGGTTTCTGTCTCTCACCACGTAACATTAGGACAGTCACCTCGTGTAATCCAGGACGTGCTTCTGCTAGTGAAAGTTTGAGAGTTTCTAATCAGAATGGTTTTGGATGTGGTGACAAACACATGAAGCAGTTTCTGTACCTGTTGTTTTTTCATCTTGACGTTTCAGGGTATATTTTCATATGATTCATTTTCTAAATATGTTTTGGACCTGACTTTTTTCATCATCCTCCTTCTCTATATCCTTGTCTGTAGTTCTGGATAAAGCAGGGTATCCAGACTTGGAGTCGTCCATCTTCAGTCAGGCTCAGCAGGCCGGTCTGATCCCTCATCCCCCCTGGATCCTCAAATTGGTCCAGCTCTACGAGACACAGAGAGTCCGACATGGTACAGATGGTTACAGACAGAACCTGAAAGTATTGGGAAGAACAGACAACATTGCCTGGTTAGGGAAGGAACCGCGCAGTGAGAGCAGCAACCTGTGTCAGGATTAAATAATGAGAACCTTTGAACTGTACATCCAGCATTGGTCTCAGGTGATTTCACCATCTGTTGTACAGAGTGACATCCTCTGGTGACAAAGACCAGTCATATCAGATGGTTTGCAGTACCTGCTTTTCAGTTTCTCACATATTTGTGTTTGGACTAACACCTGACCTAAACAGATCAGGAGAAACTGTTTAGGTCAGGTGGACTTTAAATATCTGGAATCACTTTAGGTCTGGGTTAAAGTTAATGACTGGGTTTAGAGTTAGTATAGTATAATAGATTTAGTATCAGGATTTTACTGGGTCTGTTCATCAAAAGTCAGCTACGTACAACTCAGAAACCCATCTGTCCATCCATTTTCTACCGCTTAATCCGTCAGGGGCACGGGGGAGTTGGAGGGGTACACCCTGGCCTGGTCACCAGTCAATCACAGGGCTAACACACAAAGACAGACAACCACACACGCAAGCCTCAGACTGGGGTTCGAACCTGGAACCCTCTTGCTGAGAGGCAGCAGTGCTAACCACTGTGCCGCCCCAGTCAGAAACCCAAATAACTGATAACAGACTCAGACCTTTTCCCTATAGTTAGTACCAGAGTTTATAATTCTTTCCTAAGAAACTAAGGACGGATAAAATAAAGCATTATTATTTTGATTTGTTTATAACTCATTAACTTATAACTAGTCAGAAATGTCTGGAATCAGCCTCAGCTGAGGCTGGGGATTGCACAGCAGCGTCCTCAGTGCAGACATGAGTACAACTGTTCTGTGCTGCTGTAGGTATGATGGCGCTGGGACCCAGCGGCGCTGGGAAGACGACCTGCATCCACACACTGATGAAGGCCATGTCAGAGTGCGGCTCTCCCCACCGTGAGATGAGGATGAACCCCAAAGCGATCACGGCCTCGCAGATGTTCGGCACGCTGGACGTCACCACCAACGACTGGACTGACGGTGTCTTCTCCACACTGTGGAGGAAGACTCTCAAAGCCAAGAAGGTTGATGGACACTTGGAGTGCACAGAGTGCTGCAATGCCTTAACAAATGATTCCATACATTCACAGCCTTTGTTTAATGACCTGTTTATAAGGCACATTGCAACAAGTTAAGGATAAATACAGGTGAAACCAGCAAAGAGTCAATCATATTACAACATGACACGTGTGTGTGTGTGTGTGTCAGGGGGAATACATCTGGATTGTGCTGGATGGTCCGGTGGATGCCATCTGGATTGAGAATCTGAATTCAGTTCTGGACGACAACAAAACTTTGACACTGGCAAATGGAGACCGAATCCCCATGGCTCCCTGCTGCAAGGTCTGCCTGTCTGTCTTTCTGCCTGCCTGCCTGCCGGTCTACCTGTCTTGTTTCATTGAGCAGTTTTACTTCATTTGAACCAGAGGAACATCTGCTGTCATCTGAGTCCAGTCAGTCAGTCAGTTAATTCTGACCCTAAGCCAGAGGAGATTTGGAAAAAATCTAAATCTTTGTATTCTGCCTCCAGATCGTCTTTGAGCCCCACAACATCGACAACGCCTCCCCGGCCACAGTGTCCAGGAACGGGATGGTGTTCATGAGCTCCTCGGTGCTCGGCTGGAGCCCCATCCTGCAGGCCTGGTTACAGAAACTACCAGACCAGCAGGCCGACACCCTGAAACTCTGCTTCGACTGCTGCTACCAGGTGAAGAGATAATCCTCGATGGGCCAGCAGTGTCTGGTCATTTCTACGAAAATCAGCTTTGAAACTTTCTGCAGAGATAATCCCAATAATAAGTGTTTCATATTTCGAGCTTCTTAACTTTTTAGTTCTTGCTTTAATATTTTCTATGTTGAAGTGCTAGAATTGATCTTTTCACAATAACAGCGTATGAAATGACAGTGTGTAATTTGAGACGTGTCACTCATAAAGATGAACCTACAGAGAATTATCAGCTGAGTCTGCAGCTCGTGTCGGTGTTACAGTGACTCTCAGTTCACTGTTTATCTACAACAACTAAAAAAGAGGGAAGATGTGGGAATGAACAACTGTTTGATCAAAAGTTCAACATAATGATGAGATGATGATATGTCAGTGCCGTGTTCACTACGTGTTTCTACTGCCCCCAACTGACCCCAAAGAATATAGCAGGTTATTACAGGTCAGTGCTGTGTCACTGGAGCTGTGACATGTTTTTTCTGTTCTACCTTCAGGACCTGTTGGACTTTCTCTTCACTGCTGTGTCTCCTAAGATGCAGGTGCTGGAGTGTATGTACATCAGACAGACTATTGACCTGCTGCAGGTAGGACTCATAATTAAAATCAATAAATACTTGTAGATGCTTTCATCGTCGCTGTCGCTGTGACCTCCAGGTGAGGAACATAGACTTAGATTTATAAGGACTTCCTGTTGTTAAAACCGAGTCCCTGAAATGCTGCTGGATTCATGTTCCTGTGTAACCTGGCTATGTGTCGATGTCAACAGGGATTTTCTACCATTTCTAAGTGTTTGTTCTAAAACTCGTCTTCACGTAGTCCTCCTGATGTCTTTAGTGAGTATTTTTCATATCTGTGTGTTCAGGGTTTGCTCCCAGCTGCAGAGGAGAAACAGGGTTGCCATGGAGACGTGGGTCGTCTGTTTGTGTTTGCGGTCATGTGGTCCCTTGGAGCGCTGCTGGAGCTGGACGACAGAGCCAAGATGGAGGCCTTCCTAAAGGTGTCTGAATCCTTTCCCTTTGGATGAACTTTGACTTTCCGTGGGTGACGCTCCTCGTTTAGTTCGGTCACGTTGAAGTTGAGATCTGTTCACAACTACAGCCCCATAAAATTTGCCGTGGATATTTATCTTCTACAGAAGGTGGATTTCAGACCTTTCCTCTGGCGCCACCCTCCAGAACCCAAACTGAATATGGTCTTGTTTATATGTTTTTCTGTTTGAAGGGTCACAGCTCGTCTCTGGACCTCCCACAGACTCAGGACGATGAGACCATCTTCGAATTCACTGTCAATGAGCAGGGACAGTGGGAGCACTGGTCCAACAAGGTCTGTGGACACAAACCTGTTCCCTCAGCGTGTATACATTTAAGAACTTATTTTCTCCAAAGTGAGGTCCAGAACTCTATGACCTGAACTCCTCTGATCTCAGAGTTCAAAGTGTAAAAACTGAAATACAAACTCAGCTCATGTATCTTCTGGATTTATTACTGTCACGATCCAGGTCCCAGATTATGTCTACCCCAAAGACCACGTTCCTGACTACTCGTCCATCCTGGTTCCTAATGTGGACAATGTGAGGACGGACTTCTTGATGCAGACCATCATGAAGCAGAGGAAGGCTGTACTGCTGATTGGAGAGCAGGGAACCGCCAAGACCGTCATGATTAAAGTGAGAGGAGAGAAGTAACACTGATGAAGCGACATGCTTTCAAAATGCAGTTTCATTGATGGTTTAATTGTAAGACTGGCGTCAGTGAACAGAATAACCCTTAGCAACTTTTTAAGACTTTAAACCTGGGTTTTTTTTTTGTTTTTTTTTGCCACTACAATTACCTTTGCACTACCGTAACTTGCCATGTATATTTATATTGTCTATAAATGTGTAAATTGTACAGTTTTCTATTTTATTTAAATCCTCTCTTTATACATATATGTTGTCTGTTTAGTCACGGAAGTCTGTA
The DNA here is from genome assembly GCA_037833715.1 of Toxotes lorentzi. Classification (NCBI taxonomy): domain Eukaryota; kingdom Metazoa; phylum Chordata; class Actinopteri; family Toxotidae; genus Toxotes; species Toxotes lorentzi. The sequence continues at coordinate 619,272 of JBBMJY010000013.1, forward strand.
GAGTAACGCAATTTCAATTCTGTGTTTGTCCTGTACATACTGCAGAATTGACAATAAAGCTGACTTTGACTTTGACTTTGACTTTGACTTTGACTTTTCTGACTGAGCGTTACGTGTTTTTCTGTGGCTCCCCCTGCAGGGCTACACTAGTAAGCTTGACCCAGAGCTCCACCTCAGTAAGGCAGTCAACTTCTCATCAGCCACACTGCCCAGCATGTTCCAGAGAACCATCGAAAGCTACATCGATAAACGAATGGGTGCCACCTACGGACCGCCAGCCGGACGCAAGATGACCGTCTTCGTAGACGACATCAACATGCCCATTATCAACGAATGGGGAGACCAGGTCAGATTCAGACTCTCTGATTTCTCAACATCATTTTCCTTTACAGTTTTCTGTCTCCTGCATTACATTATAATGTATTTTCTATTAATTACACTTTCACCTAACGAATCACCCCCCCCACCCCCCCATCTTCAGATAACCAATGAGATTGTACGTCAGCTGATGGAGCAGGGAGGTTTTTACAGTTTGGATCGTCCAGGAGAGTTCATCACCGTGGTCGACATCCAGGTAACAAACTCACCACTGAGACAAGAACTTGTTCCAGCCTTGCAGGTCTAAGCGTGGACCTTTGGTCTCTTTGGTTAGGAGATTTCAAAGAAGATGTTCTGATACTGTTTAGTGTCACTGTCCACTGCAAGAAATCTATATTGGATCAAGTAACTGCTGTTGTATTGTCACCAAGTGTACCGATCTGTGCCCGGTTCCCAGACCCAAATCCTTCTTGTAATGACCTTTAACAGCTGGTGGCAGCCATGATCCACCCCGGCGGCGGTCGGAATGACATCCCTCAGCGCCTGAAGAGGCAGTTCTCTATCTTTAACTGCACCCTGCCCTCCAACTCCTCCATCGATAAGATCTTTGGCACAGTGGCTCAGGGATACTTCTGTCCAGAGAGAGGCTTCCCCACCGGGGTCTGCGACCTTGCTGCCGTCCTCGTTCCCACCACCAGAAGGGTGTGGCAGGCCGTGAAGGCGAAGGTAAAATATTCACAGATGCCCACTTGTCTTCCCTTTCGTATGTAGGCTGTGCTGTGTGCTGCACATTAAAGACTAACAATCAGCCACTCTGAGCTGTTTGAGTATTTATTTATGTTCAGGAACAAAGTAAAATACAAGTTCAGTTCATTGTAAGAATATGTGACATAGCAGGATATCTTCTATTGATGATTAAATCTTCTATTGATGATTAAATACAACAGTACATCCATAAATAATTTGTCCATCTGTTACGTGCAGCCACCAGACGTTGACCAGATTTTAACAAACCTTCTCTCCTCTGTGTTTCGGCAGATGTTACCGTCTCCTGCCAAGTTCCACTATATTTTCAACCTCAGGGACCTCAGCAGAATCTGGCAGGTTGAAAACACAGCACCATTTTTTTTCTTTTTGCTTTTTGACCCAGAATGAAACAAACCAAACATATTCTCCCCGTTTTTTCTTTTTTATCCAGAAGTTCTTCTTCTTTACCTGGAACCTGCTTCCTACACTAGATTTAAGAGATAAATATTGTACTTTTTACTCCATCACACTTATCTATCGTTACTTTACAGTGAGTGTAATGTTTTTACATCATAGTATTTTGATTTCACTTTTCTGTCTTGTGTTTCTCCTGCTCTCTGAATGGAACCGATGATTTATTGTCTTTCTCATCAGACTGAGAGAATAAATTCTGGTGAACTGTGGAGTTCACAGACGGGTCAGAGTTGTTTGTTGTTGCGTTGTGTTTCAGGGGATCCTGACAGTGAAGTCTGAAGTGTGTCAGAGCTCCGAGCTGCTCTCAGCTCTCTTCCATCACGAGTGCAGCAGAGTGATCGCCGACCGCTTCATCGACAGCAGCGACAGACAAACCTTCAGCTGCATCATGGAAAAGGTGTGTGTGGTTTCAAGCTGCTGATGTTCATGAATTATAAATATCATTTTTCAAATACAAAGGCGACTTATGACTTACAGTCCTGTCAGTTTCCAGTTCAAACACAGCACATCGCATTTCCCATCAGTTCCAATCATCACTGCATTTTCACTAAGGCTCAGTGTTACTAACCTGTGCCTAACTGCCAGTGGCACGACTCCCCCTCTTCACTCACTCAGGTCACAGTGGAGGATCATGGGAGAGCTCTGACCGAGCATGCTCAGTGGGACAGCTGCTTTGTGGACTTCCTGCGTGAAGCTCCGGAAGCGTCAGGGGATGAACCAGAAGACACCGAGCTGGAAGCTCCAAAGGTCTCCAAAACCAGAAAGACACATCCCGTTTCACCATGTCTTATTTTGTTGTTGTTTAAACTGGAGTAAATCTTAGTCTGGGTTTTAGAGCAGTACCATTCAGGTGAGTACTGATAAATAATTATTGATGCTCTTCAGGCGTTTTATCAGTGTAAAACGTGATATGATTGACAGGTGTACGAGCCGATCCCATCACTGGATGCTCTGGCGGAGCGGCTGTCTGTTTTCCAGCAGCAGTACAATGAGGCGGTGAGAGGCGGAGTCATGGACCTGGTCTTCTTCAAGGTAAAGATGATTCCTGTCTGATGATTCCTGTCTGATGCCACGTTGGAGGTGGAGTCACCAAACTGATCCTGAAAACTCTGACTTTATTCATATCTTGCCTTGGATCAGTTTTTAACTCTCACCCACCTGATGCAGATCCAACAGCTCTCCCCACAACTGTGGTCAAAAGACAGATTCAAACAACCCAGAGACGCAGTGACGTTCACTTCACCAGTGAACACACACCTGGAGTAACAGAAACATTTCTCTGGTTTTATAATCCTCTCCATATTTCCATTGCTCTCTGTTCGGTCCAATGGCAGGATGCGATGACCCACCTGATGCGGATCTCGCGGATCCTGCGGACGCCGCAGGGGAACGCCCTGCTGGTCGGGGTCGGTGGGTCAGGAAAGCAGAGTCTGACAAGGCTGGCGTCATTCATCGCAGGATACCAAACCTTCCAGATCACACTGACCAGGTCTGAAACACAACACACACCTGTAACAGAGAGGAAATGCACATCTAAACATGATGAGTACGAGAGTTTCAAAGGTTCCACTGTAAAACCTGCAGCATCGACAGCTGAGCAACAGTCACTGTATAAACTGAAATAAAAGAACGTCCAGTTGCTTTAAGTTGAAGTGAGGTACAGGTGTACTCCAGGACACAGTCACATCACGGCTGGGTAACAGGTGAAACTGAGAGGTCTTCTGACCGAACCCAGAGAAGACAGCTGTGGATTCAGCCAGACTGGGCAGTGAAACTCTGCTTTTCAGACTGGTGTTAGGTCTGATCCCCAAGGAACAATGAGGAAACGTTAAAATGTTTAAATGATGTAAAAATGAATGAATTAAGAATGAAAAGTTGCTGGTCGTCCATGCAAACATCCTCTCTGGTTGTTGTTGTTGTTATTGTTGTGTGTGCGTCCTGCAGGACGTACAGCAGCAGTAACCTGCTGGAGGATCTGAAGGCTCTGTATCGAATCGCCGGTCAGCAGGGAAAAGGAGTCACGTTCCTCTTCACCGACAACGACATTAAGGACGAAGCCTTCCTCGGTACCTGTTTATTTTGAATAAATATATTTGTAGGTAAATGATTTTAATGCCAAAGAAGAACACACTCCAGTGGCATCTTGACACACACTCATCAAAGAATCAGCAAATTATTAACATTTGTTCCCCAGAACAGGAAATCCTGACCACTGTACCTGGACTACATCTGCATGACAGAATCTAGGACATTCATCCTCTGAGGAACATGAATGTGATCAGAAAATAACTCAGAAATGTGTCAGATTGAATGAATAATGAATGAAAAAGTCAGGCAGCCCTGACTTTTTCTCTTTTCAGAATACATGAACAACGTGCTGGCGAGCGGCGAAGTTTCCAACCTGTTTGCTCGTGATGAGCTGGATGACATCACTCAGGATCTGATTCCTGTCATGAAGCGACAGCAGCCTCGTCGACCTCCGACCTCAGAAAACCTCTACGACTTCTTCCTGTCCCGAGTGCGGAGCAACCTCCACGTCGTCCTCTGCTTCTCGCCTGTTGGGGAAAAGTTTCGGACTTGTGCTTTAAAGGTGAGGCGAAGACCTGGGCACGTTTGGTCTCTTCAGATCAACGAAACCTCTGTGATTCACAACATGTCATGTGATCTGATGAGAAATGAGACGAGACAGCATGTGGTCAGATAAAGTCACAGGACCAGATGAGATGATGTTCTGTTAGCTTTGTCTGTGACCTTTGACCTTCAGCCTCATCAGTGAACCTGACCTTTGACCTCTGAACAGTTCCCAGGCCTGATATCGGGCTGCACTGTGGACTGGTTCCAGCGCTGGCCTCGGGACGCCCTGGTTGCTGTATCGCATCACTTCCTGTCTCAGTACCAGGACCTCCGCTGCTCAGAGGATGTAAAGCAAAGTGTGGTGGTTACCATGGGAACCTTCCAGGTAGTGCACACATTGTGATCAGGTGTGTATTATCGGCATGTTAAGCCGACTGATCACATGACCTCTCTCCCTCCAGGACCTGGTGGCAGAGAAATGTGCTGAGTATTTTGAGCGTTTCCGCCGTCAGACGTTCGTGACGCCCAAATCCTACCTGTCCTTCATCGACAGCTACAAGATCATCTACGCCGAGAAGATCGCTCACGTCGGCACGCTGGCTGAGCGCATGAAGACAGGTAAGGCCAGGGTATGCTGGGAAATACTGAGTTCATATAAACTATGAACTCAGGTCTGAAGGCAGAAGTATGGCAGTGTTTCTGGCAGCTTTCTCACCTGTACATACCTGGCCAGTTCCAATGTCAGAAAGCTGTGTGGGCTTTCAACATAACAATGTGCTGTTTGTCGTCTGTTTCTGCTGCTGCTGTTTGCAGGTCTGTGCAAACTGATGGAAGCGGAGCAGTCGGTGTCTCTGCTCTCTGAGGAGCTGGTGGTGAAGGAGCAGGAGCTCGCTGTTGCCTCCCAGAGGGCAGATGAAGTCCTGCAGGAGGTCACGGTGAAAGCTCAGGCAGCTGAAAAGGTCTATAGATCATATGCTGGGCTGTTTGTCTGTCAGCTTGTTGAGACTCTGCCCCCTATTGGTCAAAGAAATACACAGTTTTAATCATCTGTCTCTCTGCAGGTGAAGCAGCAGGTGCAGAAGGTGAAGGATAAAGCTCAGCTCATCGTTGATGAGATTGAAGCTGATAAAACAGCAGCAGAGTCCAAACTGGAGGCTGCAAAACCTGCACTGGAGGCTGCTGAGGCTGCACTGCAGGTCTCTCTCTCTCTCACACACACACACACACACAGATTTTCAGTGGCAGATTCACACTGAACCACTGAGGATCAACACAAATCATTTTCGGGGGATTAGGTTTGAGGGTTTTCAGCCTCCATATATTTACCCGATGATGAGGGACGATCCCGGGTTCCTCTGGTTCTGAATGAATGTTTCTTCTCTCTCTCTCTACAGACCATTAAACCAGCAGACATTGCCACAGTAAGGAAGCTCCAGAAGCCTCCTCATCTCATCATGAGGATCATGGACGCCGTGCTGCTGCTGTTCCAGAGGAAGGTCACTCAGTCATGTTTGGTTTGAAACATTCACATCCAGTTTGTCATTAAAGCCTCATGAAAACCACTTTAAGAAGTGAGATGTTGGCGTGAGACTTTGTCCTCCGATTGTTCCTTTACAGTCTCTCTCTTTTCCTTCATTTGTTTGGCTCAGATCGACCCGATGACTGCTGATCCTGAACGACCTTGTCCACGACCTTCGTGGGCCGAGGCCATGAAGCTGATGCAGAACTCGGCTTTCCTCAGCATGCTGCTCAACTTCAGCAAGGTTGTATCACTGGACTTTGGTCCAGAACAACCAGCTGAACTGTCACTGAACAGCTGTGCAAGTCTGGATTCTTCACATGTAGGTGATCCATAATAGTATCTGCTCCTCCATCCTGTTTGTGTTGCAGGACACCATCACAGAGGAGGTGGTGGAGCTGCTCTCTCCTTACCTGGAAATGGACGACTACAACATGGAGTCGGCCAAGAGGATCTGCGGTAATGTGGCTGGACTCTGCTCCTGGACTCAGGCCATGGCTGACTTCTTCGCCATCAACAAGGAGGTCCTGCCTCTGAAGGTGCACACAGAAGAGTCCAATGTTTAGTGGACAACAACCTGATGTCGTAGCAATAACAGTTCAAACAAGAGGAAACCAGTTAAAGTGTGTGTGTGTGTGTGTGTGTGTGTGTGTGTGTGTGTGTGTGTGTGTGTGTGTGTGTGTGTGTGTGTGTGTGTGCAGGCTAACCTGGCCCTGCAGGAGGCTCGTCTGCTGGTCGCACAGGCTGAACTGGCTAAAGCTCAGGAACAACTGGATGCTAAGCAGCAGGAGCTGGATGCCGTGCAGGTAAAAGTCACACACACACACACACACACACACACACACACACACACACACACAGTAACTGATGATTTTTCTTCTTTGTGCATTTATTTCCTGTAACCTGAACTTTAGGCGCTTTATGATGCTGCCATGAAGGAGAAGCAGGACCTGCAGGATGACGCTCAGGCCTGCCGCCGCAAAATGGCCAACGCCACGGCTCTGATCGACGGGCTGGGAGGAGAGAAGGTCAGCTTTTATCCCTCCGTCTGTCATCCATTCATCAGTGATCTATATAACCTTTCATCCCTCCATCTCTGTCCTGGTCTTGTTGTGTTTCAGGTTCGTTGGACTGACAGCAGTGCTGGGTTCCAGACACAGATCAAACACCTGGTTGGGGACGTCCTACTGTCCACAGGCTTCCTGTCCTATGCCGGTCCCTTTAACCAGGAGTACCGCAGCCTGCTGCTGGAGCTGTGGAAGAAAGAGATGGAGGAGAAGCTCATCCCCTTTAGTCCTGTAAGACTTTACAGCTCGGACGGTCACTGAGGATTCAGTCCCTCCCTTTTCAAATACCTGCTCACTGTAGCACCTGTGTTCTCCTACACTTTATTTTAAAGTTTAAGTTTGTTGGCCATTATTTTTTGATCAAAGCTTTTCGAAACAGTACAGAAAATTCACAGCCAAACGACTGAGACACTGCTGTTGACACAAAGTGTTCTGCCTCCTGCAGGACCTGAACGTCATCGGTCTGCTGGTGGACAACGCCACAGTGAGTGAGTGGAACCTGCAGGGTTTACCCAGCGATGACCTGTCCATCCAGAACGGCATTGTGGTGACGAAGGCTTCGCGTTATCCGCTGCTGGTAGATCCGCAGGGCCAGGGCAAGACCTGGATCCAGAACAGAGAGAGAGACCAGCAGCTGCAGGTAAAGATGGAAGAGAAGGGATTTTTTTCCAAACCCCTGAATCATAAAACTTTGCCCCCTGCCGATGAAAAGTAGAACCAAAATAAATCGAAGTGGTTTCCTGATTCCTGGATGTCCTCTTCTGTGTCTCAGGTAACGTCTCTGAACCATAAATATTTCCGTTCCCACCTGGAGGACAGCCTGTCTCTGGGGCGCCCCCTGCTGCTGGAGGATGTAGGGGAGGAACTGGACCCCGTCCTGGACAACATACTGGACAAAAACTACATCAAGTCTGGATCCACTTACAAAGTGAGACAGCTGTGGCAGCACTGGACACTGAAAATAATTCATCCTTTAGTTTTTCCTTTACTAAAATAACTCGTTTTATACACAAGAAATGTGAGATTCATGGAGTCGCTGTAAAGACTCTGCACACGTAACCAGATGATTAATAATCTCCTCCTCGTCCTGCAGGTGAAGGTAGGTGATAAGGAGGTGGATGTGATGAAGGGCTTTACGCTCTACATCACCACCAAGCTGGCCAACCCGGCGTACAGCCCCGAGGTGAGCGCCAGGACGGCTGTGGTCGACTTCACCGTCACCCAGCGAGGCCTGGAGGACCAGCTCCTGGGACGAGTCATACTCCTGGAGAAACAGGTCCACACTGGGCAGATGACCAGCTAGTTAGCAATTTAAGCAGTAATTAAATACGTAGTTAGGTAGACAGTTCAGTTTGCTAAGCTGTTTGAATCCAGTCCAGTTTCATTTAACCTGCTGTAATTTGTGTCCCAAACAGCCTCCATTCATATAAATGAATGATTTTATTAACTCTGAACACATTAACATTGAACTTTTAGGCTCAGATTCATTTGTTCTGTTCAATGATCTGCGTTTGTGGAAATGTTCGAATAACAAGGACTGGAAAATAAACAGTGGTCTGACAAATTGCACCCATTTGTCAGACCAGTGTCTCAGCTGATACCAAACACACCAGGTCAACTCGACCAACAGGGATCGTTTCAGTGGATCTGACATTGTCCACCCTGTGGTTCTGACCAGGAGCTGGAGGCAGAGCGAGTGAAGCTCCTGGAGGAGGTGACGTCCAACAAGAGGAAGATGCAGGAGCTGGAGGACAGTCTGCTGTTCAGGCTGACCAGCACACAGGGGTCCCTGGTGGAGGACCAGTCTTTGATCGAGGTTCTCAGGGTCACCAAGACCACCGCTCAGGAGGTACTGCTTTCTGTGGATTCACAATCTGTGTCCACTCTTTGCTTTGTTAACTTAATGTCCATGATCCAGGAGGTGTCCAATGCCTCCGAACTCTTTGGCCAGTTCACAAAATAAAACTAAATTTCCCTGATTGAAGGACATTAGCTACAATGAGCCTAATAAAGGTATTTAAACCAAGTGATCGTGTGCTGTTGCCTCGCAGGTGAGTGAGAAATTGTCGGTTGCAGCGGAGACAGAGGTGAAGATCAACCAGGCCAGGGAGGAGTACCGCCCGGTGGCCACCAGGGGAAGCATCCTCTACTTCCTGATCGTGGAGATGTCGCTGGTGAACGTCATGTACCAGACGTCGCTGAGGCAGTTCCTGGGGATCTTTGACTCGTCCATGCAGAACTCTGCCAAGTCACAGCTCACATCCAAACGCATCAGCAACATCATCAGCTTCCTCACCTACCAGGTGCTGTTCACTGGCAAGGGTTTCAGCCAAAACCAGAGATGTGACCTTTAAGTCGACTGTCCTATCATTTAAATATTGTTTGGACACATAGTGCAGGTGTAACTGACTGAGTACCTGTTTTTCCCTGCCTCAGGTGTACTGTTACACAGCCAGAGGTCTGTATGAGGAGCACAAGCTGCTGTTCACTCTGCTGTTGGCTTTGAAGATTGACCTGCAGGACCGAAACATCTCGCACCCTGAGGTGCTCACCTTCATCAAAGGTCCCAGGCTCTTCCTCCTCTTCCTCCTCTCTCCATCTTTTTTTCTTTTGTTTAAAGGAATTTGACAGTAACACTTTGTGTGTGTAGGCGGTGCCTCTCTGGATCTGAACTCTGTAGAATCCAAACCACGGCGCTGGATCTTGGATCAGACTTGGCTCAATCTGGTGCAGCTGTCTGGACTACCACTGTTCAGCCAGATCCTGACCCAGGTTAGAATCCAAACACACAGATATCACATCAGATTTAGAGCTGAAACACCAAGATCTTCAGAAAATATGTTTCCGTGTGTCAAGGTGAGCCAGAACGAACGTGCCTGGAGGACCTGGTTTGACCATCCAGCACCAGAGGATGCCACCCTGCCTGATGGGTACGAGGAAAAGCTCGATACTTTCCGGAAGCTTCTGCTCATCCGGAGCTGGTGTCCCGACCGAACCATCGCTCAGGTCTGACCACAAAGGCAACAACAGATCTGTGTGTGTGTTGTGTGCTAATTCTTACAGCTCAAGACAAAGTTTTAATGTTACAATGCTCAGAGTTTCCTGTGGGAAAAATGAGATGTAATGCTGATGGTTGCTAAGGATCAGAGAAGGTTTTTAATTCAGGTGTTTAATTCAGGCGCGGCGCTACATCTCAGAGTCTCTGGGTCAACAATATGCTGAAGGTTTGGTTCTGGACCTGGATGCGATGTTGGTAGAGAGTGACAACAGGACGCCGATGGTGTGTCTGCTGTCGATGGGTTCCGACCCGACTGAGAACATAGAGAGACTGGCCAAGACCAAGGTGAGTGGATAGAATGAATGAATGTAAATGAATGAATGAATGAAGGGCCATAGAACAGATGATGAACTGATAAGGAAAAGGAAGGAAAATTAAAAAAAGTTTTAATATAACGTTGAAGAGTTTTGGTGCATAAACAACAGATTGTTTGCATTTTTCCAGTATTTTGTCTTGAGTCTCTTTTTCCATAAACCTGAAAAAACTCATTAGTTTTCACTTTTGTAACCTAAAGTTTAGATATAAAGAAAAGTATGTGGATAGATGACATGACGGATGAGTAGACTGAAAATGGATGTAAGCATGAGAACAGACGGATGCACAGCTGAACAGCAGGGTCCTGCTCCCTGCCTGCAGGGGGCGCCGTGCCGTCCTATCTCAATGGGGCAAGGCCAGGAGGTTCACGCTCGTAGGCTATTGGCCAACAGCATGATGGACGGTGGCTGGCTCCTCCTCCAGAACTGCCACCTGGGACTCGACTTCCTGGATGAGCTTCTAGAGACGGTCACCGCAGCAACGCCAGAGAGTGCGCACAAGGGTTTCCGGGTGTGGCTGACGACCGACGTGCACCCCAGGTAAGGCACTCCAGCCTTCACAGAGGTGGAACATATCTTCAGCTGGAAAAGATGAAGGTGTTTTCAGCTAATTTAACTGTGTGTGTGTTTGTGTGCAGATTCCCCATCAGCTTCCTTCAGTCGTCCATCAAGTTCACCAATGAACCTCCTCTTGGTAAAAAAAGAGAAAAGAACTGGTCTGGGAGTCTGGTTGTCTCCTTTGTTCATTTCTCTGGTTCTGTGATTCATTCTTCACCTTTATGTGAATACATAAAGGGGAAGAATGAATGTTGCCCATTCATAATTATTTTCTTTTCTCTCTGTTGTTTCTTGCCTCTTCTTTTCTTTGTTTTCATGTTGCCATTCATTCATCTTCATCAGGTATGAAAGCTGGACTGAAGAGGACTTTCAGTGGTGTCACTCAGGATCAGTTAGAGATCAGTAATCTGCCTCAGTGGAAACCTCTGCTGTTCGCTGTCGCCTTCCTACACACCACTGTTCAGGTATCTTGTTTTTTAATATGCGACCAAATTCACATCCTTGTTCCTGTGACTGGTCTCTCTGCTTGTTCAGAGTTTTAAAATCAGACCCTGAATCATCACAAAATGAGGAAAAAAGTAGATTCAAGTATTGACTGGAAGGTTTCACGTCCATGTAAGATGATTTTCAGTGAGATGAACTGAAATGAGCAGCAGCCTGAACGGAGGGAAACGGTCTATGAAGTGACTGTGATTTGGAAAAAGTACTCTCGCTCTTTTTTCTTCCTTTGTCCTCCCGTTAGGAGCGGCGTAAGTTCGGTCCTCTTGGCTGGAATATCCCTTACGAGTTCAACCAGGCAGATTTCACCTCCAGCATGCAGTTTGTCCAGAACCACCTGGACGACCTGGACTCAAAGAGAGGAGTGAACTGGAGCTGCCTCCGCTACATGCTGGGTCAGACCTCTTTAAATCTAATCACTGTTTACTCTTCTCTACCAGTCAAGAAACTCCTGAACCAAACTTCATCCATCAGATTATTAAACTGTGGCAGTGAAACCTCAAAATATGACACATGATAGAATACGACGAGATATGACAAAAGACATAACACGCAACAAAACAAGAAACGGCAGGAAAAAGTAAGCTGTCAGAAATTCAGAAGCCAAATCACCATCATGACTGAAAACCTGATCCAGAGCCGTCACTTCATCCAGATCTGTTCAGAGCATTTTAAGACATCTCTCTCTAATACACCCAAAAAATCTGGGATGGACAGAAAGTGTCGACTGCACTCAAAGATCATTCTGTAAAAAGCTTCCACATGACTGTATTTCTTCATGTCCGCACCCAGGTGAGGTCCAGTATGGCGGTCGAGTGACCGACGACCTGGACAAACGTCTCCTAAACACCTTCACTCGTGTCTGGTTCAGTGAGAACACCTTCAGCGACAAGTTCTGCTTCTATAAGGGCTACAGCATCCCCGGCAAGGCCAAGACGGTCCAGGACGTCCTGCAGCACATCGAGGCTCTGCCGCTGGTCGACTCACCTGAGGTCAAAGCTCAGAAACACGAGGGCTTGATGTCTGAGCCAAGAAACAAGTTCACACTGGGGTTCCTGTTTTCTTGACACATCACCATGGACGACCAGCAGCTTCATCATTAAACCTTTTCTTGTCTCCAGGTGTTCGGGCTCCACCCCAACGCTGACATCACCTACCAGACCAACCTGGCCAACGAGACGCTCGGCATCATTATCAACATCCAACCAAAGGACAGCGGGGGTGGGAGCGGGGAAACCAGGGAGGCCAGCGTACAGAGACTAGCCAGTGAAATGCTGGAGAAGCTACCACCTGACTATGTGCCGCATGAGGTGTGTGTTCAGTGCTGCAGGGGTGTGGTCAAACACCTAACAGGGTTTGAACCAGGTGGACTTGAACTGGCACTGTACAATACAGACTAATAAACCCATATTTCACACTGCTGGAGTAGAAATGGAAAAAGTTCTGTACTGTCCCTGTAAAAAGGCACCTGCTGCTGTTAATCAGATCAGCTGACTGAGATTCAGAACTTAACTCTGAGTTTCCTCTGAAGGTCAAAGGTCAGCTGCAGAAGATGGGTCCACTTCAGCCAATGAACATCTTCCTCCGACAGGAAGTGGACCGCATGCAGCGAGTTATCAGCAGTGTACGGAGCACGCTCACTGAACTCAAACTGGCCATTGACGGTTCGTCACCACAAACACACACGCACGCACACACGCACACACGCACACACGCACACACGCACACACACACACACACACACACACACACAGATTAAGACAGTTTATCTGACACAGCTTCTCTCTTGCTGCAGGCACCATCATCATGTCGGAGGACCTACGCGATGCTCTTGACTGCATGTTCGACGCTCGGATCCCTCGTCTGTGGCTGCGGCTCAGCTGGCCGTCGGCCACACTGGGTTTCTGGTTCAGTGAGCTCCTGGAGAGGAACCAGCAGCTGAGCGTCTGGATCAGCACGGGCCGACCGAACCAGTTCTGGCTCACTGGCTTCTTCAACCCGCAGGTCTGTTCACACTGGTTTCAACATTTAGTCTCAGTCACATGCTGTTAGCTTCAGTTTCACATGGTTTGCTGTGTTTCTGTTCTCGAAGGGTTTTCTGACCGCCATGCGTCAAGAGACAACACGTTCCAACCTGTCCAGGGGCTGGGCCTTGGATACGGTCATCCTTAGCAACGATGTTACCAAGATGATGAGAGAGGACGTGTCCGCCCCGCCCCCCGAGGATGTAGGAGGGGTCTACATCTATGGCCTCTTTCTGGACGGGGCGGGGTGGGACCGACGCGGGGCCAAACTCACTGAGGCCCCACCCAAGGTTAGTGTGTGTCCATGTGTTTCTGAACAATGAAGAAAGAATAAATAAAAACATGTAAGAAGAAGTAAAATAAAACAAAAGAAAAATAACACTAAATTATACAAAATATTAAATAATAATCTAAAAAAATAATATTAACAATAAATTTTTTTAAAAGAAATTATAAAAACTAATTCAATAAAAACTATAAACAACAAAATGTATGAATGTAAACAACAAAAACAAAAGATAACAAGTACATACCACAAAATAATAAATGTCTCCCCTCAGGTCCTCTTCACTCCGCTCCCTGTAGTCCACGTCTACGCCGTCAGTGCAGCCAACATGGCTGACAGTAAGCGCGGTGGCGGTGGGGCGGTCCAGCTGTACTCGTGTCCGGTCTATAAGAAACCGCGGCGGACCGACCTGAACTTCATCTTCACTCTGCAGCTCAGGAGCGTGCAGCCGGCGGAGCACTGGACACTGAGAGGCGCTGCACTACTCTGCGACTGCAAGTGATCCCGGACTGCTGATCATTCTCCACATCCTCTGTCAGTCTGTTTGACTGACCTTCTGCCTTTCAGCAGATCAACCTCTGGTTTCACTTCATTTGCATAAAAATCAACAAGCAGTGACATGAAACTTGATGCTCTTCAGTAATTTGAGGTTTGAGGTGAGTTTGTGGTCTTAAAACAGCACATTGGCAAACTGGCTCCCAGATATAATTTAATTTACCATAAAAACCTGGAGACAATTTGTTTTAGCGACACAATTATTTAGAAAAGTTTGTCTTTGTTATTTTGTTTGTTTTAGTGGCGGGTTTTAGTTTTTTCTCTGAAGCTGTTTGTTCTGACTTCACTCCATTTCTGTTGTTTGCGTGACACCAGACGGTTTTTTGACATTTTCAGTTCACTAAGAAGGTGGTGTCGTGGATTTTATTGACAACACCACAGGAAATGCACAAATAAATAAAAACACAGGTAAAATATCTGGCGTCAGCAAATCATAAGAACTAAAAGGAGAATTAACACAAAGAACAGCATTCATGGGTTAATGAGCAACGACAAAACCAGTCGGCACGAATCTCGAAAAGAGAAGTTACAGAAATGATTCAAGTAAACTTTTATTTTCTCAATATGACAAACAGCTTTAATACAGTATCACTGACAAACTACAGCCATGCAGTCACTCACTGGCAAGAGCTAAAAGCAAGAGAACACTGTAAAAATGTTGACAGTCAGAAAATCGTAGTTAAGGTTTGCTCACAGAATCAGCGTCAGCGGCAGTTTGATCACTGCTGTCAGGGGAGAGCCTCTGAAAAGAAGGCCTGTCATTGGTCGTAGCTACAGTCTGAATGCTGCACAGTGAAGCGCAGCTCGCTAAATGTCAAATACGAAAGCACTAAATTTACGTTAACATAAAAGAGTTAGGCCACATTTAACAGTGAGTCTTGTGTAATGTATCGTCAGTCGCTGGCAAGATGCTTTAAATCAAAGCTACAGGTCACATAACACTGACTCACTAAAACTTTATACAACATTTGAAAAAGAAGTTTCTTATCTCGACATTTTTAATCAATTCATAATAGAGTTTTAAAACTATACTTCAGTTACACAGCTATTAAACTAATTTAACAGGCTAGTTAAGAAATATTACATATAATATGATATATATGTTAATACATGTAAATAATATATGGTTCTATTTAGCACCACTTACCCAAAAATCTTCAGCTCACAAACGTCTGTCAACCACAGATCTTCAGGTCTTACTCTGGTTTTTAATCTGCGGCGTCGCTGTGTCTAAAACAAACAGCCTCTCGTTGGTTCGTTGAAGCTGATCCGCAGAGACATCAGAGAATTTAACCTTCTGACTTTAATCATTTCACCTCACATCTTTACTCCAAACATTTTACAACATCAAACGTGTCACGACTCCGTTTTAGATTTCAACGCCTCAGTCTCACCAACATGCAAAAACCAGTGAACAGCAGCAGTGTGATGGTGTGAGGACTTCAGTGGAGGAACTCTGAACACTTTGTTCTTTTATTTTCCAAAGTCAGTGTTTATTGAACACAAAACAAAAAGAATATATATTTATATGTTTTCTGATTTGATAATAAATATCCAGAGCACACGTAACTGCAGGTGAAATAACCTCAGTGATTTCAGGAATTTGTTTGGTTGTTGTCTTGAAGATGTTCAGTCACACTGGATCTGTGACCGGCCCGTTCCTTGCCCACTTCCTTCAACAATTTTCAAACAAATGTTAAACTTCATTTTCATCCCTCTTGCATCTCTGCTTGGCAGCAGTGAAGTACTTCTTTCTTTCCCTCTGTGTGGTCTCAGTAGTCCAAAGAAAACGCCCCAGATCTCGTCATTGTCTCACGGTTTATGATAGCTGCTTCATGTCATACATCGGCACCTCAGACTCCTCTGCTTTGCCCTCATCGGCAGCGGCCTTGGCGGCGTCCGGGGTGCCTTTGCGGCCCTTGGGAGGAGGGATGGGCACGGCTCCCTCCGTGGCGCCCTCAGCTCCCTCCTGGCCCTCCGCCACAGTCCTCTCCTTCTTCAGATTCAGCTTGGCTGGGACGCTCTTGGTGATGGTCTCCTTCAGCCTCTCGCCCGACTGCTTCAGCCTCTCGCCGGACTGGCGGATCTTCTCACGCCTCTCTGCTGTCACGATGCGCTCACCGAACTTGTTGACCTTGGTGCCCAGGTTCTCGCGGGTCTTGCTCATGTTCTCCTTGGAGAAGGTGGCTTTGAAGCTTTCGATGCGCGTCAGGCCCGTCTTCTTCATGCGGCCGGCCGCCGAGGAGTCTGCCTCCTCCACCACCATGTACTCCTCATCCGACTCTGGAGGGAGCTCAAACTTGTCTGGTTCCACTTCGGCTCTGGCGCCAGCACCACCGCTGGATTCTGCAGGCTCATTGCCCGGTGTAACGGCCTTCACTTCCTGGTCACCCTGAGGGAGGAGAACACGGAACAGAGTGTGAACGTGGGAGAACATCACGATTAAATGAACGACAGAGCAGAACATGATGTTCATTAGACATAAAAACTATTTATTTTTCTTCTCATTCAGATGGACAAAGTCCAGTTGCTGATGTCAGGTTTAAATGTGTCTCTGGTTAAAGTGTGTCATTCAGGCTTCAGATGTTAGTGTGCAGGCCTTGATCCTGCCTCCATAAATAAACTGCAGCACCTGTTACTGCAGCTCAGTGCATCAGTAACTGTAAGATCAGGTTACACTGAACATGAAATGGAGCAAAAATGCAGAGGCCAAAGCTACAAACTGACCCAGATCCCTCCAGACCTCACTGACTCAGGGAAGTCTGACCCTGATTCACGATTAGACCCACTCATTCATACTGGGGGATGACCAGTTCAGCTGCAGCCTAATTCTGCTTCAGGCAGTTCTACAAGTAAACACAGAGTTCCCCAAAAATAAGCAGAAGTCCAAAAAAGTAGATCAAAATCATCGGACAACCAGTCACAGAGTTTTTTATGTTTGAAGTTTGGATGCTTGTTAATGAAGTTTGGCAAAGCAGTTTTCTTCATTGTGATCCATAGTGAAATATGATGTGGGCAGATGCAGGCTGACTTTATGAGGCCATAACTCTACTGGGGTGTTCGGAGTAGTTAAGCACTTTGTGGAGATAATTCTCCAGTTGCTGCCACTAAACCACTGCAGAAGAAGAAGAGGACTCAACAAGATGAGGTCATTAAAAAGTTCCAGTCAAAGTTCAGAAGACGGAAAATGAAAAACGTGTTAACATGAGGAAGGTTCCGGTCTCCTCATCGCTCCACACTCATCTGATGTTTTCACCTTGATTTACCCCGATGCTTCATGTACGTCTTGTGTTTATTCACTGTCTGTTTCCTTTGCACTTTGTTGACATTGTAAAATGTCCATAAAAACAGGTGAATGGAAACTCACCTGCTCTTTAGAGGTGTTGTAATGTGGATTTTTGGTTCGGTGTTTCCCCTTCTTCAGTCTTCATGCTAGGCTAAGCTAACCTAGACCTGACACCAGCTCTGCTCTTGAGATTGTTATCTGTCTTCTCATCTCACAGCTGTTTTACACATTTCAATAGTCATCAGTACATTTTTGTCACAATTTACCAGGAGGTAACAGTTTATCTGCCACTGGGGTTTTGTTGTTGATGTCAGTGTATGACCAGTTAGAAAAGAATCCGGTTTCTACGCAGAGGGACGAGACTGAAGAACAGCTCAAAGACAATTCATGCAACAGAATATAACAGAAGATTCAGGTTTGAAAGCCTCTCTGCTCTGTGAACTGTAGGCAGAGAGGAGTGGCCAGAGAGGGAGGGTCAAAGGTCATGAACCCGTTTGACCCCATGACATCACAGTTATGTGTCAAACCCCCACTGGTTCTGCTCTGGCTGACTGAGAGGATTTCCTCCATCAGTCTAACTGAAACCCGGTGTCAGAGCAAATCAAACAGCGAGCGGAGCCTGTTAGCAGCTAACCAAATGATTTATAACCCTCGTCCCTGAGATCCTCGTTAGCTAACCCGCAGAGAGGCGAAGGGAGAGAGAGCAGACAACTATATTAGGAGATGGAGGCTGATACTCAGAATAACCTGGTCCGTCAGCGGTCAGCTGGCACAGTCACTTACAGTACAGAACCACACAGCAGCTCTGCTAACTCAACACACACTTTAATTTGTTCTCTTAGTGGGATAAAGAGAGATGATCTCAGTATGCAGATACTGTAGAAAGCAAACATGAGAATCTTTCCCATTAACACGACACTAGTGTGCACAATCAGCCTGACATCCAGCGCCTGCAGCCAGCCAGCCAATCACAGGCTTCATGGGGATTGATCAACATGTGACCTCACAGCACTGCAACCTGAGACTGTACCATACAGAGTCCAGGTTACAGTAACTGAACCACAACCACAGAGCTATTTTCACATTACAAGCTAACAAGCTAGTTAGCATGCTGTGTTACGCTCATCTTAACTGTTGATGTTCTGGTATTGTAATGTCTTCATGCAGGTAGCATGCTATTTATATTTAATGCACCCAACTAATTGTATTCAGCATCTTCCGTCAAGGAGAGTTGTTGGTCAGCTGCTAAAATTTTAGTCTCACTTTTATTTTATTTCTCCGGTTGGTGAAGGAGTACTGATACCGCATCATTTTGGCAAGTGTCAGCAAAGTTCAAAGGCATCTCTGATCAGATTGCTTGGCTTACACTAGCCATTACGTAAGAACCAATTCTGAACCTAAATCAGGTACGACAAAAAAGTCAGGAAAAGCTGGAGCTGCACCATCGCTCAGTCCTCAGCTCCATCTCGCTCAGTCCTCTCTATGAGCTCCAGATCTGTGGTGTAACTCTACAGCATACTGACTAAAATAACCAGCGCACCATCGCGCTGGCAGCTGCTAGATGTAAAGGCCAAAGGAAAACGATGCCTGGTGTGTGTGTGTGCGTGTGTGTGCTTGTTGCTATTTCAACCACTCATTGGCTAATACAGTTTGTTAAAAGGACTCGAAGATGTGAATCAACAGTCATTAAAGCATCACTCACAAGATCACAACAATCACTTCACGGTACAGTTCAACAAATAAACATAAGAGAGTGAAAGTAAAGATCATCACTATACTGCAGATCCCGTTTGGTTTAGTCTAAATCTTAAACACGTAGATTTACATTTTTCAACAACATTTTCCTGAAAAGTTCTTCTGGACAGATGAAACTGATTTTCTGTCTGTTAGCTGCTCCTTGAAGACTTTGGAGTCAATATGTAGAAAAACGCAAAATCCCTAAAAAAAATTGGAAATCTTCCTACAACAGGGAGCCAGGTTTGCACTTTTCAGAAAAGTTCTCCTGCTCTGTAGGAACCGGACGTCAGCTGACAGCTATTTTAGACCTTGTCCAACTCTCTAAACCACTGGCCATCTGTTTAACTGGCCCTTTACAACTCTTTAATCCCACATTCAGTCATACAGTAATTCCCAATTGATTCTCAAGCCTGAGCCCCAAAAACAACCTGTGCTTTTGTGTTTTGATGAGGCAGAATCCACACACCACTCTCCATGCACAAGCAATCAGTTCCCGAAGGCAAATAGTCAGAACCATGAAGGTCCACTTCCACAAACTGAAAAGGAACCTATGAAGCATCAAAAGAGACCAAGAAGTACTCGTCACTGGGATAAATTTCCAGCCCAAGGACCAAACGTCTATGAATCTTACCTGATAAATGACTACCCTGAACTTGTTCTTGGCCAGAAGGTCACTCTGGGTGGCCTCCACCTTCTTCACCCTGATGTTCTGGTTCTCCACACGCACCCGGACTTCCTTGATGTGGCGGCTAACCTTGCGTGTCTTCTCCAGCAGTCGGCTGACTGTGGAGCTGGTGTTGGCGTGGTCACTGGTCAGCTTGACAACATCGGCCTGAATGGTCTTCACTGTGTTCTCCAGCTCCAGCTGACGTTCCTCCATACGCTGCTGTGTGGTCTGGACGCTGTCCATGAGGCCCGCCACACGCTCCAGCAATGCCATGATACTTCCCGCGTCATCTCCGCCACCTGTCGGCATGCCCGGTTTGTCTGTCATACTTGCTTGTCGGTTTGTCTGTTAGTTGTCTGGTTGCTTGGTTGATTGACTGTTAGAACCCAGTGATCCAAATGTAAAAGGGAAGATGGGACGAGGAAGAGTAGTTCCGTTGCATCTAATAGCAAAATCTTCGAATTCTGAAGAAAAAGTAAAGATCAGTGGCACAAAAATGAGACGAATGAAGGTTGAGGCATCAGAGGATACAAAGAAAAAGAAGGATTACAAGGGAGGAGGAATAGAAACCTCCCCGGGACAGAGGAGGAGAGACAGGAGGACAGGAGGACCAGATCACCCCACTACAACTGGAGGTTGACCCTGAAACTGGTCAGATCAACCGATAGGCTCCACCCTGATGGGAGAGGAAGGAGGAGGGATGACAGGAGTTAAGAGGGGGGAGTGGTAAGGCTAAAAAGAGAGGAGGTAAAACGCAGAGTGAGAATTAAGAGGAAAAATGATTGGAGTTTTAACAAAGTTCAATCAGTGTTTGTAGTGGTATATTATAAAATGAGTGACCAGTCTGTAAAACGAAAACAGTCAGAAACAGTCAGTGAATCACTCTCATTCCAAGACATCATGTTCGACTCCTTAAGGCCTTGAGAAACACTGGACTACCTACAAACTTCCCACCAATCAGAGAACTTTAAATGGAAATGGATAGGAATGTACGTGTTAATGAGTGAGATAGATAAAGAGCGACATGGATCCCAGCCTCACCCTGTGTTCTCTGCTGCTAAAAATACAGGGAGGGTAAAGTGACTCCCTGTGCCTCTTTGGGAGATGAGTATATTAAAAGGAATGGAACCCCCTCCCATCGAGTCCTCCATCATCCATCAATCAACGCCACCTTTTCACTTGTTCTGTCTTAAGCCCTCCCTCCAGGTTTAGTCTCTGCGGAAGGCCCACAAATGAACAGCTAGGTTTCCAAAAAGCATCTCTAATGCTAACACTTGCCTTCGCTTCCATCTTGGTTAGTTGCTGGAACCAGGTGGTCCCATTTTGGACAAATGGGCTGGAACCTGGGAGGAGCTGAGCTGGGATGAGCAGGCAGCAAACAGCACAACTTAGGGTGAGACAACTTATATATAACTTATATATAACTAACAACTTACATATATATATATATATATATAAATATAAAGAGAGAGAGAGAAAGATCATGGTTTTTAGTTATTTACATTATCATAAACATCAGTGAGATTCTGAACCTGACCAGAAGTTCAGGTCCACGTCAGTTTTCTCTACATGTAGCTGAACTTGGTGCTGACTATAGTTAGCTTCAACTTTGTGCACACAACAAATGATTATTCCCTGTGGATCACCTCTGTGGGACTTTTATATTTGGGCACTCGGAAAAGGTTGGTGTCCACTGGTCTGAACCGATGTTCCAGTTGCTTTTGTACACATAAGCAGCATCCCATCATATTCGGGTCTGTCTGGGTGGAAGCCAGGATGCCTGAAGAAGCAACTGTGGTCAAACCACACAGAGGAAAGAATGAGGAGGAGAGAGAGTGTTAGGATATGAAGAGAATGAGGCGAGGTAAGAACGGAGGGATGGAATCAGATGAGGAGAGAGGGGGACTCCCCACCGTCTAAAAACCCTCCACCAGCTGCTGCCTATATTTATCCTGCCATCTCTGCTATATTTAACTCCACCTCCCTGTAGGAGACATGGAGCGCTTGGTTTTCATTCCCCCTTCGCTGAAGGTGGGTGGAGTCTTCAGATTAATATTAATATGTCTGCAATTCAATGAAATAACTGGAATTTCTGTTTTGTATTAGTTTCCCTGGAGCATCTAGTGGCCATCTGAGGAACTACATCTTATCACCCCTCAGCAGCGCGCCTGACTCCAGGTGGCCGTGGTCTATTTGTCCTGCTGACGCATTTCACCTCACCTCAGTAACATTCTGTATCTGTTTATACTGAATCTGTGTGAGCACAGTTAATGTGTGTTAATGTGTCCCATTCATTTGTCCCGAGGTGAAGAAGTTTAGTCTCAGTCTAATAATATTTTATTTTTATTTAACTATATTCTTTACTTTACTGGGTTGTTTGTTAAAGGTTCACCCAGTCCATACAAGTCTGGTCCAGTTCTGGTCCAGACTGAAGCACCTCAACAGCTGCTGGACAGATCACGGTAAACTTTGATTCACACGTCCATCAGGGTGAATCGTGATAGTCCTGTGACTCTTCATCTAGCACCATCATCATCAACATTTTAATTTGTCCAATACTTTGGTTTATGACCAAATATTTACAAAACTAAAAAAAAGGAAAGAAAAACTCCCACAAGACTGATCATGAAATCTACTTCAGATAATTTGATACTCGTACACATTACGGTTTATATTCAGAAAGTTTCAACATTAAATCCTCTACAACTGTCTCACTGTGATCACATGTCGTTTCCATCTCTCCATTCAGATTCAGTTTGAGAGAACAAATCAAAGATAATGACACGGCGGGCTCGAACATGAGAATTTAATTCTACGTCAACTACAGCACAGTCTAATCAACATCTTCACTGTTTCATGCAATACGCAACATCTACAGTAAAATGGGACTGGATCCCTGCAGGCATCACATGACCGAGACCACAGCTTCACACGTTTGTTTTTCTCATCAAAAAGTGGTTTAAATCTGATCTCAGTGCAGCGATACTTCAGGGAACGTAAGCCCAGCTTATTCATCTACTCCTTCTACCACAATAAAACAACCAACACGGACACTTCGTACCATCGTTACAAATTATTAAAAAAATACAAATTAAAAAAGAAGAAACTCAACCGAAAACCAGTCATTTAAATTATTATCAGTTTGTCAAGACACAAAAAAAATGGAATGGCGTCATCTGAAAATGAAGCAATAAAATAATTAGAACAACAGCCTGTACAGCTTGGACCTTATTTTTTCTTAAGCAGTAGAAAAAACAGCATTTTGGTTTTCAGGTGCGTCTCCTCATAACAAATAGAAAAAATGAAAATAACGGTGATCTGAGTCACATGAGAAGATATTTCTGACCCTGTGAGATGCAGCCAAATAGAAAATAACCCATTAGACTCAAGTCTACTGCAGCTAAAACACCCAGAGGGGACTGAGTGGTCCCTGATGATCCTGAAGTCCGGTACAGAGCGACCTCCGGACAGTTTCCTGGCAGAGGTTCTCAGAGTTCGGAAAAATGAAGCAGACCTGTAGTTTGACGCTGTATTCTGAAGGTGTATCCTCAGTATAGAAAAAAACCCAGAAATAATCTCATAAGCAGCTGAATACCTCACCGTGACTTTTAATCACCACTAATGAATTAATACTGAAATTGAAATACCTGTGACAGCACTGACATGTAGTATCTGTCTGAATCTCTGTGGCTTTACAAACTGTGAGTCCCGAAGAAACTCCTTCTGTCACTCAGTGATCAGTGCATCTAACTGCCCTAAAACACATGAGCATGAAATCTCAGCCTAAAACAGACTTTTTAGCTGAAAAT
This sequence comes from Toxotes lorentzi, assembly GCA_037833715.1. Classification (NCBI taxonomy): domain Eukaryota; kingdom Metazoa; phylum Chordata; class Actinopteri; family Toxotidae; genus Toxotes; species Toxotes lorentzi. The sequence goes on from JBBMJY010000013.1 coordinate 642,763, forward strand.
ACAGTTTCTGGAAATTTCAAACCACATAAATTCTTTGGTATTTAAATTTCCACATTAAATGATCTGCAGTGGTTAAATGTCAGTAGCTGTTACGTTCATACTCCTAATGCTGCATAAACAAGGCTAAAAATATTTTCTAGTCTTCCTTCGAAACAAAGAGGCAGCGTTAGTCTGCGACCCACAGGGTGAAACGACAGAGAAAGGAGGTTTTTCCAGTCAGTGTGTGGACGGCCCAGAGTGACGATACAATCAGATAAATAAAGTTTCCTGTTGGAGGATCCACAGTGTTTCAGAGTCTGAGGACAGCAGCCTCACCACAGACACAAACTGTACGTCTCCGCTCTGACTGAAAATCAAACCTGGAAGAAAATCTTTCAAATAAGGCCCCTTAAGAAAGTCAAAAATTATTTAAAAAAAAAAAAAGGAGGCACCAAAAAGTCCACATATCAAAAATGCAGTCTGTCTGTGTGGTACGAAAAATTGGACTTCTTATATTTCACACAAACATGAGCAGCTACATCATCCTGGAGGACGTTCCTGACGGGAAGTGACCGAGGTGCTGCTTCTGTCTCCGTCCACGCTTCGTCTTGTTGCACCTCCTGCAGGACACGACAGGAAGAGACGATGGATGATTAATGACACTTACTTCCTTTATTCATCATTATACATCTATCTATACTAGGAGGATGTGTGAGCTCCCCCTGCTGGCTGAGAGAGGTCCCTGCGGCTACAGACCCAAACTCTGATCCAACATCAGAAACTGCTCACTGCAGCAGGGACTCGTCATTCCAGTTAATCAATGAGCGCTGTAACAGTGGGAACAGCTCTGATGTGAGTATGATCACCTAGTGAAGCACATGACCACAGCTACGATGACGGCGATCTGAACGGCTCCGATGATGGCGGCGATGAGCACGTAGTGCAGCTTCTGACCACTGGGCACCACATACAGGATGTTAAAGTCCAGCAGCTCATCACAGTGAGAGCCGCCGTACGCTGCCTCACACCTGGGAGAGAGAGAGAGAGAGAGACACACACAGAGACAGAGAGACACACACACACACACACAGAGAACTGATCAGGTACCCGACTGGATGTGGAACAATCAGATATGACGGATGAAGTCATCCAGGAGCACGCGGGTCATAACAGTGCGATGTTTTCTGTCTGGTAAAATATTTCTAACAATCATTTAATAATGTTTAATGTTTACTCTCATCAGTCACATAAACAGGAACAGATTGTTCATATTATCTGATCCATGTGTGGAGCTTCTGTTTAGATCAGCTGATCACTGTCCGTCCAAACAGAGACAGGTGTTACCTGCAGGTGGGCAGGTTGTGTCTCATCTCACAGTGGCCGTGTTCACAGAACTGGCTGTGGTCTTCAGGACAGGGGGTGGGGCTGTCCACAAACCCCTCCCCCTCACCAGGTTTGGGCACCGCTGTGGAAAAAAGGGAAAAACCCAGGTTTATGATTGGCTGTTACAGAAACACACTGTACAACTGCAGGTGTGCTGCAGTGGGTGGTGGGGGGCGGCGGTGGGGGTCTTACCGTAGATGTCTGGTTTGGTCTTGATGCTGTCGTCCTTCCTGCCTTTGTCTGAAACACAGAAGAAGAAGATGTGACAGCGCTCCCTCCTCTTACTCTAATCGTTTCTGTTTTTAAGGAAACATTAAACATGAACACTGCAGACACGTCTCAACACGAGCTGGGTGAACTGAGATCAAACATCCTGACATGAACCACGGCAGCTTTCCTCCAGCGCCCCCCTCAGGACAACACGCCAAGGCGCAGGTCAGAGATCAGACCTCTGATTCACTCTGACACTTAATGTGATGTCATCCGCCAGTAAAGAGGGAGGAGGGTTAAACACGGCTGTGTGATTGTTTGAGCAGGAGGAGAATTTTATCTTTCACTGATCAGATCAACGGAAAAAGATGGCGCAGCAACAATAAGTCGATTCAGACGCTCGAATCCTTTCAGATTTGATGCTCTGTCACACGTCAGTCAACTGATCAGTTTTTTTACTTTTCTCTGACATTTGGTTAAGAAGAAGAAGAAGAAGAGGAAGAGGCAGGAAACAACAGAACAGAAGAGGATAATAAAGAAAGAGGAGAGGGAGGTCCTCATGTTAAAATGAGACCAGTTGATTGTTCAGTCAGCCGTGTTAATCCTGTGTGTGTGTGTGTGTGTGTGTGTGTGTGTGTGTTTTCAGATTGAGGTCAGGTCATCATTCAATATAGATGAGCAGAAAAACTGCCTCCTCCTTTTTTCCTCTTTTTTTCATCCCTCTTTTCTTCACATCCTCTTTCTTTTCCCGTCTTCCTCTGTTCCTTTGTATGTCATCTATCCTCTCCCCTACTTTCTTTTCCTCCTCCAACATCCCTCCCTCCCTCCTCATCCTCTCTCTCCTCTCCGTCCTCAGGGTTTGTGGTTGATTTGACGTTTGCTGATCAGAACATTCGTGCTCTGATCTGACACCACGTCGGCACTGATCAGGTCCCTTTAAGGAAACAGCACAGTTATTTTCTGCCTGAGTGTGTGTGTGTGTGTGTGTGTTACCTTGGCAGCGTCCCACGTGTTTGATGTCGATCTTGAGCTGTTTGAGGCAGGACGCCTCTCGGACGTGGCAGGGCGTGTCGTAGGTGACGGCGTCGCTGCCACACACCGGGTTGTCGTTGTGGCCGTTGCACACGATGTTACACATGCAGCTGGACACACACACAGGTACACACTTATTTGTGTAGCAGTGGTATGTTCTAATCATCATGAAACTCCTGGGATATAATAAACCTGGATGACTGGTTAAACTGGTAATTTATAAAACACTGTTTATCTTCACACACAAACTGAAACCACATCCAAACTGTGTGTGTGTGTGTGTACTGACAGTGTATCCTCAGAGTCTTCATCACACTCGGCTCCAAACTTGCAGTTTCCACATTTTGAAGCCTTCTTACCGCGACCAGAGCCTTCATCATCTGCAGACGCACAAAAGCTCACTACAACATGGCTTCTACATTTTACTCTTATTATTAGAAGCAGCTGTGCTATTGTGTAGTTTTCAAAAGAAGAAACGTATATGAAGCTGTTTACCTCCGTCTCCAGATCCTGACCCACCGTCTGCCAGAGACAGAGACAGAGACAAAGACTGAGACGTTCTGATGTTATCAGCTCGTTCACTGTGTTTCTCTCGTTTTATCCACAACACGTGGCTGAACGTCAGAGCCTTCACAGGGCCGAGTTATTACAGGGCTGTTTTATCTGGTGTTCCTAATAATCTGACATCTGAGTGCACATTTTGATGTGTTACCATGGTAACAGGGTCCCTCTGACACGATGGTGATGGCTCTCTGCTTCTTGCAAGCGGCTCTCCTCAGGAAACACTCGTTCTGGTACGTGTCTCCATTTGACCCACACACGGGGACGTACTTCTTATGGCACTGCAACACACACACACACACACACACACACACACAACCCTTCAGATTTAATAAAAAAACGTATTCATATCACAGTTTTATTCCCTCATACATCGTAAAATCAAAGGGAGGGTGTGTGCGGTGTGTTTGGCAGAGAGTGAACATGGTACCAGGAGACATCCACAGACGGAGACTCTCAGAACACACGAATCACGGCTCTGTGTGTGTGTGTGTGTGTGTGTGTGTGTGTGAGACTCACGTGGAACTGACAGACACACTTGATGTCGGCTCCGTTCTCGCGGCAGGTTCCTCCGAAGCGACACGTCCCGGCGTCACACACACGCAGGTCGCTCTTCTTCTCTGACAGATCTGATATGAAGGAGATGGAGAGAAGTTATTCTCAGTGTGGGACTGACACAGTTTCTGTCCTCGTGTCTCCACGTCTCCTTCAGGGTCACAGTGATCGGTGAACATCCATGGAGCTGATCATGAGACACAGTAAACAAACAGAGGACACGGGGCAGATGTGGAGTCTCCGTCTGGAGACAATGAGGTACACAACAATGTAGATGTACTGACAAACACACACAGACTCACATTATCCAGGGTAGTAATTAAATGATGGCAGCCCATTGGTCAGCAGCTCCGCATGCTAGCCAATTACAGCTGGTAATTACAGGGGCTGTGACCCCCTCCTCCCCTGTAATTAGTAAATACCTCAGTGTGCTGAGCCAGCCAGAACAACCTGCTGACACACACACACACACACACACACACACAGAGCCCACAGCAGGGCTGGACAAAATAACAGAAACACTGTGTTCCCAGGATCCTCTGAGTTTAACCTGACTCCCTCCATCACTGCTCAGGATTTTTAAAGTTGGACTCTTTAGTTTCTGATTCATGCTCGTCGTGTTTTAATTTTAAAGATTGTGGTTTTCAATCTGAGGGTCAGGATCCTCCAGGAGGTCGCAGAGTAAATCTGAGAAGGACCGGATGATTACATGAATAAGAAAAAGAAAAGTTTTTTTGTTGAACCTGTGACTGTATCAGATACATCCATACGAGGAGTTCAGCTGCATCATCACACAGCAGGATTAAAGCCTCAGACACGGTGCACCTGACCAAACTCTGACTGATGGAAACGAACTGAAACCAGCGTCTGTGTGGAAGCAAATCAATCAGTGAACTGATGGAGGATTTGGAAAATGATCAGCAGCATCGTGAGGTTTACGTGTCTGCAATAACAAATAATCAAGCAGCGATGAGATCCTGAAAACTGAGGTCACACATCCTCCACCAGAGGATCAGACGGCGTGAGACTCAAACTGGGTCAGAGCTGATAAAAGCTGTCGGCTCACGTCCTGTCTGCAGAGCCTCGGCTTCCTCTGAGAGTCTGAAACATCTCCCCCAAGCTTTCCCTGCACACCTCCACCTGACACGCACACACACACGCACAGACACACACACACGCACAGCTTTTCAATAATGTTTGGTTGCTATAGTTACTCCTCGTCTGACAGCCAGTGGTTGCATCAGGAGCCATTTACAGCTTGTTTACGGTGTGACAGGTCTGCAGAGACCCTGTCACAGAGGCTCTGTGGGAGTTAGAGTGAGTAAAGTCTGCATTTACACACTGACAACACAAAACCTATACACGGCTCAGCTGGAGAACTACAAGACCCAGAATCTGAACCAGGAACCAGAGACACACACACAGACATGAGACTGATGTCCATCTGTCCATCTCAGACAGAAAGACACTGAGTGTATTTCAAATGTTGAACTACACCTTTAAGTGTGTAACCAGAGGCAGTGTGGTGTAGTGAAGCCTGAGTGATGAAGACAGTGAAGCTGATCTGAGGCCAGTCAGTAACAGGTCAGTGAGTGAAGCCTGGAACTGAAGTGGAAGAAGTTTCGCTCCTGAGGATCAGTGAGGTGAAGCCTGACTAACCCGCCTCTCTCTCTCTGTATCTCTCTCCCTCTCTCACCCTCTCACGCTCTAATGACTTCATGATCTCTCTCCTTGTTTTTCTCTCTCTCCATCCTTATCGTTCTTTCTCTTCCCAACTGGCTCCAACGTCCAGAGCAACACTGCCTGCAGTTACAATACATGGCCTAAAGTATGTGGACACCATGAAATTCCCTCCCATCAGTCTCTTCTGGTTTCAGTCTCTGCCCCAGATGAGGTCCGGCTCTCTGTCCGTGTTCCAGTTCATCATATTACTATAGCAATAAACTTCCCAGTTCCCCTTCATTTTACAGGTCTGTCATTTTGAAATCATTTCCACGAAAGTTTCCTGGACGGAGCGAAGTTGTCTGAAAGATTTAAATCCATGTAAAGAATGAATCTACTGTTGGAAACTTTATTGTTGCTGTACAAGTCATTTACAAGCAGTCTGACTGTCTTAACTTATAATATCTAAAATATATAATGAAGACAAATTTAAGGCAAAATGAATGTTCTCTTCACCATCATTGTGTGCAGAGTTTTTTATTTTTAGATTTGTACTGGTTACGTTTCTGTTCTGGTCTGCTGATTTCTGGCAGCACGACGGTGAAGCCCACTGCATTTCTTTTTCACATATTTAGAACCAAACTATTTAGTACTTTCCACTAAAAACTCGAGGAAAGATTTTGTTTGCTGTTTGTTTTACACACTTTTCAGTTTCGGTGTCTGAGAACTGAACGAGTGAAAAGCTCATAGATGACAAACAGCTGGAGACAGAGACAGAGACAGAGTGCTGTGTCTTCCTGGGAGAACATCTGTGACTGAGTGAGTCTGAGGGGAGTTCAGAGCCTCTGAAAATAGAAATCACACAGATTTCATCCTTTAGATCCTTAAAAAAGCTAAAGGCCTCATATGTCTGAGTTATTTTGGTTCTGGATGACAGAAGTAAAAGCAGCCAGTGAAGAGGACCATAAACATCTGAGCACTCTTCTATATTTTCTTATCAGCAATAAATTTCACATGCAGACCCAAACCCAGAGTGTGAGTCACGTCTTACACCTCCAGAGAGAGACACTGGACTCTGTCGACCTGTCAAACTGTGTCCAAGGTGATGGGGGAACATGTGACCCAGTGAACAGTGTGGTTCACTGATGTGTTGGAGCTCTACAGCTCAGAGGGCTCAGACATCAGGGTCTGATTCACACACTCAGCCTGTTATCAGCACACACTCATTACTGGTTTGGCTCCACACACGAGATTAACTGGTCAAAAGAAAAATACAGGAGATCTCCAGACTCCTGTAACGTGAACGAGGTTCCAGTTTGATAGATCCATGAGAACGTACAGGCACACGCACGCGCACACACACACACACACACACACAGGGTTCTCCCTGAACCTCGCCCTGTTTCTCCACCCTGTAATTAACCCTAAAATAGAGCCCTGTTAAAGTGAGGAGTGGTCAAAACACACAACCACACATTTACACACACACACAGGCTGTCATACGAAGGCCCTGAGCTGACTCTCTCACACTCACACACACACTGACACACACACTTCAAGGAGCAGCATGCGGGTTAACCCCCCTCTGTCTCATTACTATCTCTCATCACACTGCACAGGTGTTGCTATTGATTTCATCTTTCTGTTGTCATGACGACTGGACTGATGTAAAACAGTGATTTGATGGCAGGAATCACACTGTGATCCCTCAGTAGACAACAACATGCATGAGCCTCCATCATCATCATGTTTTATCCCGCTGCAGTCGTCATGACAACTGAAACACAAAGATGAGTCCATGACAACAGCTGGATCACGTGATCAGCTGCACTGAAACAGCAAGAGATGACAGAATAAATAAAGATGACCTCTGACCCCACACCCTCAAAGCTCCGGCCTGAGGTGAACTGTGACGTGTTCAGGTGTAAATATGCTGTGAGCGTCTCACCTGGGCAGTCGGCGGCCTTCCCGGGGCCACAGTCTGCACCACTGCTGCCTCCGCTGCGGGGGAACGAGCTCCGGACGGCGGGGAGAACCAGCAGGACCAGGAGGCAACAGAACCAGGAGTACTGGTTCACTGGAGCCATGATGGAGGACGGAAGGACGGAGAGAGACAGATGGAGGTGGACAGACAGAGGAGAGAGGTAGACACTGGAAGGTAAGAGATAACAGAGAAAAAGGGATAGATGGAGATAAACAGAGGTGTGTGTGTGTGTGTGTGTGTGTGTGTGTGTGTGTGTGTGGAGGGGGGGTACAAAGACAGATAACTGAGTAGAAAGAAGAGAAAAAGACAAAGAGAGAAAAAAGAAGAAGAGAATCAAAGGATCCTCGACACAGAAACAGAAGGATCAGATCCGCAGCTCAAATCCTCCTTTCCTCCATGTGTCTCCTGAAAAAGTCCTCCGTGTCTCAGGAGAGACGCTTCAAACTGAACCGGGAAGGACACGACGAAAAGCCGGGAGGAGGGCTGCAGAACGAAGCCCAGGACAACAAAGCAAAGCAGGGCCTGGGGCTTCACACGCCGACCCCCCACACCTCCGCCACCCCCTAAAACCAGTCTGCTCACAGCCCGGACTGAGCCTCCATCCCCCAGCCCCGCTGCCTCGCACTCAAACCGGCGGCGAGAACCGCGGAACACCGCGGAGAAAAAGATCCAGGTAGAAGTCCGAAGGGGCTTCGAGCAGCATCCAGGCCGAAGCGAGCGAGTGAGCGCCGGGGAGAACGGACGAATGCGGTCGGTCGGTCGGTCGGACCTGGACTTTTTTTTTTTTTTTGTCCTCCTGTGCTTTCTCCACTGATTCACATCAACAAAGGCCCGGACCACGTGACCTGCAGGAGACCACTCCCACTCAGAGGGAGCCACAGATCCCCCTCATCTCCGGCTCTCCGCGGCAGGCTGTGTCGGTGATCCACTGACCCACACACACACACACACACACACACACACTGCCGCTGAGGCTGATGGGACACTCCTCAGGCCTGCAGGTATTCATGAACCTTACAACTGGACACATTCAAATGTGACCTGATGGAGGCGCCAGATGAAAAGTCCGAGGATCACCAGTATCATCACAGTTCATCCTGAGGGGAACATGAACGTCTGCTCCGCATTTCATCACCACAGGGATTTTAATCAGCGTCTGTTCAGGTATTTCAGGTGATAAACGCAGAGCTTTTTACTCCATTAGTGATGGACAGCAGCCTACCTGCACCGGCCCACACCTGCCGGAGAATATTCACCTCCACTAATGAACCGGTGTCAGTGTTCTGCCCGTTTCCTCTTTAATTAAGATTCAAAAGAGAGATTCATTATAATTCTATGAAGTCCTGAAAGGCAGCGAGCCCAAAGCTGAATCAAAAATGTATTATGAGAAATGGGAGCAGCCAGCAGGGGGCGCTGCCTGCCTGCAGAACAAAGGGAGGAGAGGGATGAAACTGTGAACTGCTCCTTTAACTGCTCCACCCATCCACACAGCTGTCACTGCAGTTCAAGCGCTTCATGATGTACGGAAGCCCACAGCTGACATTCTTCAATCACACTAATTAAATTACAGTCGATGTGTATCTGTATGTAGATCTGAGCATGTTTGGAAAAGAAATCATTCAAGTTTTTAAATGACAGTAAATGTACAGTTTGACCTGATTCATTAAATCACATGATTTTTACCCGTTCGTTCATTAAGATAAAATTTACAGAAAAGTGAAGGATGTCTGGTTTCTGAATGAGACACATGCCACACGCCGCAAATATGAAACCAAACCCACAATTAAAAACAGAACGACACATAAACTTACAGAGTAAGATTCAAAGTGAGAGACAGGCAGAGTCTCAGTCTGTCCTCTGGTGTCTCAGTCTGTCCTCTGGTGTCTCAGTCCGTCCTCTGGTGTCTCAGTCTGTCCTCTGGTGTCTCAGTCCGTCCTCTGGTGTCTCAGTTTGTCCTCTGGTGTCTCAGTCCGTCCTGTGGTGTCTCAGTCCGTCCTCTGGTGTTTCAGTCTGTCCTCTGGTGTCTCAGTCTGTCCTCTGGTGTCTCAGTTTGTCCTCTGGTGTCTCAGTCTGTCCTCTGGTGTCTCAGTCCGTCCTCTGGTGTCTCAGTCTGTCCTCTGGTGTTTCAGTCTGTCCTCTGGTGTCTCAGTCTGTCCTCTGGACACTGGACGTGTTAATAAGGCTCATCCACAGTGAAGTCTTTGTTTCTACCACGTGTCTGTTTCTAACGATGAATCCTGCATTCGAAACTTCTAATATGAAAGAAGAAATATTGTTAAAGGCCTGAGGAACAAACAGCAGCTTCTCTCTGAGTGTGAGGTCAGTGTTTAGCCTCAGGACATTTCCACTGATAATGGTAAATATTGATGTTTCTCACACACACACACACACACACACACACACACACACACACACACACACACACACAGTATTTAATCTTCATTCTCAGGTCCGGGTGTTTTGTTAAGCCATCTGGGCTAATTACTTTACTCTCCTCTCTCTTCCTCCATTCCTAATCTCCACTCCTCTTCCTTTGTTTCCTCCTCCTCCTCCTCCTCCTCTTCCTCTCTGTGTTTTGAGGTTAAACTCTCCTTGAACCAGTGATGAACATCATCTGACAGACAAGTGAAGCTGAGCAGCTGCTGTGTTTCTGCTGATTGAACAGTGGAAACACAAAGTTCCCAGAAAGAAAATGAAATGTGGCGTCGATCACAGGAAACAGGGCTGTAAACATTCACTCTTAATAAATGTACGTTTGATATACTCTGACTTGCATGTTCGTATTTTTGCGCGTTCATCAGACCTGCTGTGCTTTTACTCGGAGAATCTCAGTGTTAAACCAGCAAGGCTTTTATTTTAGCTCGAATTTGACTTAAATGACAATGAATAGTTCCACATTTGTTGAATCTGTCAGAACAACTGCTGCTGCAAAACTTTGTTAATGTTGAAGTCTGAAATAAGTGTGATGGCTTTAACCCTCGTATCGTGTGAGAGATTAACAACATATTACCATCAGTGATTTTTGACTTTGGCTGCAGCAAACGTTTAAGACGTCTCTGTGATGATGGACGGAGGGATGTTTCTGTGACTCTATCATTTTTAATGTGATTTAAGCTTCTTGTTTTCCGTTGTTCCACTGTTTTATTTCCCCCGCCCTGTTATTTCCCACTGAAAGCTTTCAGTTGATTAACCTGATTCCACCTGCAAACACAGGTGACACGTGAAGCAGCAGAAAGGAAAAAACATGTCGTCTTTAATCCTGATTTAACTGAGAGCAGAGCAGCCATCGAGGAGGAGGGAGGAAGGAAGGAAGGAAGGAAGGAAGGAAGGAAAGAGGGAGATAATAATGAGCAACTATACCTGCTAAATTTTATATATATATATTTATAACAGCCAACACTTCTTTCATTGTTAACATGTTTTATTAGGTTCATTTGTTTTCAGGTTTTAAAGCATGAACAACCTTTTTTTCACGGCTCTGTTTAGACGCCTCCAAGCTCAGGAAAGATGCTGGTCCCTGCTTTTACTGAAAAACAAGACAGGACCTGTTGGACCTGATTCAGTTCTTAAACAAAACCTCCGACTTTCCTGAACCTCAAGACGAGTTTTAAGAGCCATGAAAATGTTGTGCGTTGAATAACAATGTGACGCGTTTCAGTTTTAGATTGAAGGCAAACGTAGAGGAAGTTTCTCCCTTCGACAGATGAGCGCGAGGAGCTGCAGCTTCAGATGTTCTCTGCAGACACACATACCTCTCACAGTGTCACTTCAGTCCGTCAGTGTGTTGACAGACTGGAACAGACCAGACAGCAGCGATTATCAAAGGTTTTCTGAAATCAGGAAAAGTCATGAACCGTAGATTTCCTGGATGTGCTGATGTCATTGCCCACTTTGTGCGCTGCTTTCTCATTGGTTCAGGTATTTTCTCAGCTGATAATACAGATAAGATGTGTGTGTGTGTAGGTGTGTGTGTGTGTGTGTGTGTGTGAGAGAGAGAGAGAGTTCTAACTTGTTGAAGAAGGCATGCTGAGACACTGTACCTGTCACACTAATGGATTAATCAGGACCAGATCTGGGAATTCAAACTGCTTTTGTAAGAGTGTGTGTGTGTGTGTGTGTGTGTGTGTGTGTGTGTTATTAAATCAAATCCTTCTTCTTTATCTCATGTTACTGGATGAATCATGACTCAGGTGTGCCGCTCCACCTGAGGTCAGTTTTGACCCACATTCGAGGTGTTTCTACCCGACGACGCTGTCGGTTTTTATTAAGGACAAATGAGCGGGAAAATCCATTTAGATGCTTTTTTTCCTCCACAGATGCTTTGTTGGCAAGAAGTGAGCGTCTGCACACGGAGGGATTTTAGGTAAACAAGAGCAAAAACACACACAAAGCAGGGAGGAGTTATTAATTATGAATGCAGAAAACTCAGCACTGTGGGTGAAAGCAGTGACCCCATTAGCATGAAAACAGAAAAGTCAAATAAATCAAAATCTAATGTAACGGACGATGTCAAAGCAGAACAGAGGGGGCGTCTCTGATCTCTGCAGGTCCTGTTTCATTCTACGGGGCCAGTTTAGACAAAAAGAAGAAAACCAGCAGGAAACTATGAGCTCGGTGTCCTCACGGTGGCTGCTGCTCTGCAAAGACACAGATCTGAACGTCCATGGTCTGTCCACAGTGTGGATGTTGTACTCCGTCTCATCATTGTGTTCTCTGTTTGTGCATGACATCAGGTGTATTGTTGCACCTGCACACGTCCGATCTTTTGTTCTCAGGTTTTGTTCGTGCTGCTTCGTGTCGTCGGGTGCGAAGAGTCAGATTTCAGCAACCAAAGCTGGAGGACGTTCAAACTGGTTTCCAACCTGTGGTCCAGAGCCTGACTGAAGGGAGGGGCCAGGAAACCATCAGCGCCACACGTCTCTGATGTGATTCTGTCTTTTTAACTGAAGACATCTGAAACACAGAGACAGTTACTGTCCCCAGTCCACTGAGGAGACATCCAGGGAACAGAAAGTGACCTGAGCGGCAGCTTGGGGCCCCAAAGCCACCAAGGGGCCCCTGAAAGAAACAGTTACCAGTGAAGTCAAGGTTCCTCTGTTCATTTTCCTTATTACGATATTTTTATTTATGCCTGTTAGAGAAAGTGTTTGCTGCGGCTCACCTCCCAGATCCTCAGCACAGCAGAAGACAAACAATAAAATAAAAAATAATAAAAAATAAATGAAACGCTTTAAATAAATAAAAGCTTAAAACGTGTGCATGTGGAATATGTGGTAATAAATCCATTAACCTCTGCAGTCTGTGTTCACGGGTCAACACGCTGGACATCTTTTATTTATATGACTTTATTTAAACGTCGTGCAGAGACAAGCTGAGAAAATGCTGATGTGGGACTTTCACACATAAAGGAAAGGTAAAATGTGAAACTGTGAATTATTAATATTTTCAGTGATTTACAGACAGACGCAGACTTTAGAGGAAACGTTCAGCTGAATGAATGTAGAGGAAGTCTGTAAAAATGAACCTGAATCGGTTTGAACACATGAAAGAAAGAATCTAAAACACACACGAGCTAATGATGCAAACACACTGCATCATTAGATGGACAGCAGAGGGGACAAAGGACAGGGTCCCTCTGTCACATCAGTCCTCTCTCAGCTCCCCCGGCTCCAGATCTTATATCGATTATAGATTATATTAGAGATTCCATTTCAGTCTGAACCAGGCAGCAGAGCTTCAGTGTCCGTGCACCTTCAGCTGAAGATGTTTCCATTCAACAGGAACCTGCTTATTATAAATCTCATGATTGTGTGTTTCCTTCATTTATTCTCTTTATGTGAATTATTTTATTTGGCTGACTCCTCTGATTGTTTCAGCCAGCAAATGGATTCATGTCAATAAAGCTAATTGAAAGTGAATCTGAGTGAGTGTGTGTGTGTGAGAGAGAGAGAGAGAGAGAGAGAGAGAGAGGTGTGGAAACAGAGGAGGTGTGTACTCTGTCTTTTCTCCACAGTCTCACTGAGTCCGCCAGGATCCGCCTCACAGTCCCAGCGCCTCCACGCAGAACCGTCACCAGTGCCGCTGCTCATGGAGGACCGTGCGCCCACATCCAGCCGGACGGGACCAGCTTCGCGGACTTGAGGTGAAGACCAGCTGCGGACATGAAGTCTTTTTCCGGAGGCGGAGCGGCGCTGCTGCTGCTGCTGCTCGGCCGCTGCTGCTGCACCAGTCCCGGCAGGAGAGGTAGGGCTGAGCCCGGGGTGAGAGCTCCGGGGTGAGAGCTCCGGGGTGAGAGCGTGTCAGTGCGGGAGGGAGGGAGCGAGAGTCCGGGGACACAGGCGGAGACTCTGCTGATTTCAGAACTTCTCATGGAAAAGCTGCAGCTCACTGGGAAATTTCAACAGAGACAAAACGTGAAAGTAACGTCGTTACATCTGAGCTCTTTATTTAAAGTCCCTCAAATAATGTTTCAGTATCATAATTCAAATAAAACTCAAACACCAGCTTATAGCAGCTAAACTGCTGTGAATGGAGTGAAGGAGTGAAAGGAATGAAAGAGCTGAAAGTAAAAAGAATACAAATATAAATATAAAAGGAACATGACAGAAATGAACAGGTTGAACAGGTTATGTTCAAATGATAATATGATTCTGATTACAGAGGTGAATTAAAGTTACTGTAAAATCACCACATGATGAAGGATGAGCTTTTAAATGTTCGGATAAATGAACGGCTCATGGCTGAGATTCAGAGACAGAAAGCACAACAAACCACAGAGCGACAGTACGATGCTGTAACTGAGTTAAACCTAAAGTCACAGGCACAGTTCGGCTCCTCATCGCAGCCTCACAGGGAGAATGAAGCACATCTAACTGCCTTCACACTGAATTATCAGCAGTTAAAGCTTCATTTCCTCTGCTGTTTACTTTGCATCTGAGCCAAACCTCCAAGCTCCTGTGTCCTGACTGTGGCTTTAGAAAACCTGTATCCCAGACACGGACAGGAAAAACTGAGGATTATTTTCATTACTGATGAATCTTCCTGTAGTTTTTAAGCAATTCATCTTTAGGTTTATAAAATGCAGGGAGATGAATTCAAATATTGACCTACAGTCCAAAACCCAAGGACAGTCAGCTGACTGAAACCTTTCCTCTAGTGCTACTGCTAATACTGCAGCTGGTTTATATCCAGTCTGTGGGCGACACTCTGAGAACAGATAAATCAGCAACATGTTCTGTTGTAATGGACACTGGGCCTGTAGGGGGCGCTGGCAGTGTGACATGATAATTAGGGTTAGAGTCTGTGCATCCCTACGTCAGTTAAATAATTAAGAATAAATCACAGACCTGTCCGTCCTCGTCGAGTTTATCTCTAACACACCCGACGGCGAAGTGTCCCACTGGGACTGAGGACCTGAGACAGATCACACACTGCTATATCCTCAGTGTTTCTGCTCACAGCAGGTTTCTAATGTGTATGTTTAATGTTGTTATCTGTTCATTATTTTCTCGACCTGTCATCTGGTTTATAACACATCATACAGTAGGTGTAGAAGTAGTAGTTCGACCAATAGTTTCAGCTCTGATGTAAATGACAGATCTGAAGGATCTAAACTGAGATAAACCATCAGCTTTCACTCCTGAGCAGTTTCCTGAGCTGCCAGCAGGAAGAACAAAAAACAGGCTTGCAAAGCATGATGGGAACGAGGAGCGATGAGCGGAGGATGAGCTTTGAGCGTATCTCACCCATCAGGTCGTTCAGCTGCAATCACAGTTCTGTCTCTGAAAGAAGGAGAGAATAAAAAACTGAATGAATGACGAGAGGAACGCTGAGCTCAGCTGTTCACACTGATATCTGTGTGTGTGTGTGTGTGTGTGTGTGTGTGTGTGTGTGTGTGTGTTTCAGTTATAAGTGAAAACAGCTGACTGCACTCTGTCTTTGTCTTGACAACAATTTGATTATGGGGAGGATTGTTTATGACTCTGAGTGTATTTGTGTGACTCTCCTTGTGTTGTTACAGACTGTTGTTGTTACAGACGCTTGTTGTTACAGACGCTTGTTGTTACAGACGGTTGTGTTGTTACAGACGCTTGTTGTTACAGACTGTTGTTGTTACAGACTGTTGTGTTGTTACAGACTGTTGTACACTGATGAAGTCTGGACATCCTTGAGGAGCTTTCAGGTGTCCTTTGAAAGGTCCTGATGGTCCTAAATGTGGCAGGAATGTTCAAGCAAGTTGTAAAGGTCCTGGAGGAGTTACCAGTGTTTGCTGCGAGGTCCTTGAGTGAATTAAAAGGGAGCATAAGTGTGTGTGTGTGTGTGTGTGTGTGTGTGAACTGGTGACAGCAGATCTTTACTGTTCATTTCTTGTGTTTGTTCTGTTCAAGACTAAATGATGAAACACTGAGTGTTGTGACTGAGATTTGACCTTCAGTCAGCTGTGTGTGTGTGTGTGCTTGTCGGTGTGTGTGTGTGTGTGTGTGTGTGTGTCTGTGTGTGTGTGTGTGTGCTTGTCGGTGTGTGTTTGTGTGTGTGTCTGTGTGTGTGTGTGTGTGTGTGTGTGTGTGTGTTCCTTTGGAAGCAGAAACTTTTCACTGAAAATAAAGAGGACGTTGGAGCCTTGTGGTAACCATGGCAACAGTATTAGCATATGAACCGTGTTGACTGAAAACTACAACAACAATCAGCCCGATTCAGCTGAACTGAGATCTGTGGTTTGGTGCTCAGGGGAGGGGAGGAGGGACAAGCTGAACCTGTGTATGTGAAAATAATTCCACTTATTATTGTTGTTAGTTTTTGTTAATTAGTCGTATGGTGGCCCGCCCCCTCTGTGGCCCGCCCCCTGTGATTGGTCCACAGACCTCAGTGCAGCTGAGGTCTGGACCAGGTAACCCAGGTAACCCAAACACACCCATTTCTGTCCTGATCCAGATTAGCAGCAGACATGACACATTCGTCCGAGGTCTGTGGAGGATGAATTAGAGGAACTGTGCTGCAGTGACAGTAACTGGCTGTCACACTGCTGCAGGTGTGACCTGCAGAGCAGCAGTGCAGCCTGGGGGATTTTCAGAGCTGGAATGTGGAGAATGTCAATAATGGAGCTCAGAAACTGTTAGCAGGATTATACAGGCTCACTCTACCTGCTCTCTGCACTGGGACATGCAAACTCTGTGTTTGAGGCATGAGAATGAAAAACGTTTAACCTGTGTTTGACCCCTTCATACCAAGCTGCTGTCGCTGTGCGGTCGGCCCCTGGAGGTCAGAGTTCACACACAGCTGGATTTGCAGCTGGACTTCAGTCAGCTGTTTTCACACATATAACCTGCAGCAAATCTCAGCATGAAGCCACGTTTCACAGTGTTTCACTGTGCAACAGAAACACAGAGACCTGATCCCAGCATCATGGAGTCAGTCTGGAACCACATGAAGAGACAGAGACACTGATACAGACTAAACCCACAGAGGAACTGAGACACCGACCTGACAGGTACCTGAGAACCTCTGTGCAGGTGGACTGAGGAGAACTGGAGCTGGTTTGAAGGCAAAGGGGGGTCACAGCAAATGCTGATCTGAAATAAGGATTTTCTCTTTACAGCACTAAATAAAAACTGACTGCCTGAAGCTTTTGCACACTGCTGCATGTTGCATAGGAGCAGCTTAGTCCCACCTGCTCACTTCTGATTGGTCATTTATTTTTCCAGCCAATGGAAATCAGTGAGCACCAGACCTGTTAATAATGACTGTTCAGGACGAGCTACCTGACAGGTAGAACTAAAAACCCTTCACTGCCGACCACGGCTTTTCAGTCTGACAGTGGAAACGGACAAACCTGAGCTGAGGATATATGTTCAGCTGCAGCAGAGGACAGAGGACAGAGGACAGAGGACATGTCCTCACCTGTCACCAGCAGAGATCACCTACAGTGAACATGTGAAAAAGAGACAACGTTGTTTGGTTCTTGTGGAATTTTCCTTTAACGGCGACAGAGTGAGAGTGAAGCAGCTTCAATCACAGACAAGCACAGTCTCGTCTGACCTGCAAACACTGCTGCAGGCAGGACACACACACACACTCACACACACACACACACACTCACACACAGACACACACACACACACACTCACACACACACTCACACACACACTCACACACAGACACACACAGGATGTTCCATTCAGCTTTTCCTCTGTCAGACGGGATCATGTGTCTGTTCACAGAGAGAGGAAGTGAACGGGGCCGGGCCCCTGATCACCTGATCACCTGATGAATCTCAGGGGTCGCCAGGTGATTCATTTAAATGACTCTGATCTTTGCTTTAGTTTTTTTGATGTTGGATAATTTGACCTCAAACAGTTTGATGATTCATGTGAGAAGTTTTTAATTAGAGCTCACAAACGACTCAAAGACTCAAAGTACCTCAGCACTGAACTTAAACGCAGTACTTATGGAAATGTACTCCGTCACCTTCCACCTGTACAGGAACCAGTGTGTGGACCATGTTTGCTGATTTTCAGTTGAAGTGGCCGACTGGATTTTCTTTCTGGCCGATGTTCGTTTCAGAGCCGTCTCAGGTGTTTGTGGAATCACAGTGTGTGTTCAACGAGATGACCGGTCCTCAGCAGCTTGAGACATTCCTGAAGTGTGTGTGTGTGTGTGTGTGTGTGTGTGTGTGTGTGTGTGCAGCACAGAGAAGCAACTGTGTTCCTGTTATGGCATTCTGCAGGACAACACTGTCTGTCCCCTCTCTCTCTCACTGGTTTGGTCAAACAGACAGAACCAGCTGAAGATTCAATGTTAAAGATTCGTTTGTGCGTGTGCTGAATGTTTCCACAGCACAGTTTAAATCACAGCGTCGTGTTTCTGCCTCTGTTCAGAAAGAAACACCAATAAAAGATCAATAAGAGATCAATAAAAGCACTTAACCACTTTTAAAAATCAGAAGTTTGACTGAGAGGAACAATGAAAAGCTCTCACTGATTTAGTCCAGTGAATATTTGAATTTCAGTCGTGTGGTGGAGCCTGAGGCAAAGTGACTGCAGGTCAAACGCTGAAACCATTGATTTCCATGTCACAGTTCTAAGCTCAAGCTTTTATGGATCGATCTCTTTATTGTTTTGAGCCTTTGAATCAAAACTCATCTGTTTCGCCTCAGGTTTCATTTTAGCAGCAACGGCTCTGACGCCTTCTCTGCTTCACACCGACAAAAGTAAAATCACAAAACAAAGTCTGAGAAACATGGAGAGATACAGAATTAATCTTCCAATAAGAACCGAGTTCATGAGGAAAACGACGGCGACCGCCCGCCATCTTCTCTGGTTTCTTCTCTTTGATCTTTGATGAAGATCACACTGACTGTACTTTCATTCACGGCTGTGGAGGAGAGTCAGAGAGGAAGAATCACGGGGTCTCTGTTCGCAGGACCCCCCCTCCCTGACCGGAGGACGGGGTTCAGACATCAGTAACATCACCCCAAACCCCCAGCACCACCCTCTGTGTTCAGACAGGACCTGACTGAGGAAACAACAGACAAACAACTTCAGCAGAAAACTGAGGCATGAAAATAACTAAAAGTTAAAATCCCATAATGCAGCACATGAAGCTGTGACGTGCAGATTCATCGACAGCAGATGCATTAAAATCCTGTGATGGACTCTGAGCAGAAAAAACTCTGTTGTGAATTATTTGCAGCTGATTGGACGACGCAGACGTCAACAAGTGGACAAACTGTCTCAGTGCTGAGGGACAACATGTGGACTGACTGACAGTTAATATGGAGAACAGTGACTGTGGTGTTACAGAGCAGCTCCTCACCCATTCCAGCTAATTCAATACTGACACACACACACACACACACACACACACACACACACACACACACACACACACACACACACACACACACACCCCACAC
>JBBMJY010000013.1:682065-696040 GCA_037833715.1 Toxotes lorentzi
GGAAAAAGAAATACTGTGGGACATATATATATATATATATATATATATATATATATATATATATATATACACAGCAGGACCAGTGAGTTCACTGAAAAGCAGTGAGTAACTGAGGCTGTAATGTGAAAAATGACCCACATACGTTCCCTGGATGGGTCAAAATCACTGACCAGCACATGAAATATTAAAATCATCCCACCTGCACCAGAGAAATAAATCCTGTCTAAATGGAGCTTTGGAATGACACGTTTTGTCTGATCTGCTGCTAAACGTTCCCATTCATCATATTAGTTCCTGTTTTGTTTAATTAAGGCCTCTGAAGTCTACATTTAAGATAAAGTAAATACTTAATATGAATTTTAAATCAGACTGATCTTTTTTTCAGTCTTGAATCTACCAGGAAGTTGGAGAGGTTCTTCATTCTGTCCACAACGTTCTTCATAGTCTTCAGAGGAGGCAGGTAGATACTGACCTGCAAGGACAGACATAACAACTCACAGCTAAAAGTGTGTAAAAGGATGATGCCGCCACAGTCTGGTGTATTTCTGTTCCTGGAGAAGTCACTTACATCAAAGTCTGGCATGTTTGGCTCTTTGAATTCATGCCAGAGTTTCCGGGGGATGACATCGACCGGGACGTCATGGGTGACGACTCGGCTGATGCTGGACAGGGTGGGCTGGACAGAAGGGAGGACATCGCTCAGTTAGGTGTCTCAAACTCGGCAAAGCTCTGCAATGTTCCATTGTTTGAACCTACAATAAAAGTTTTTTGGCCACTTATTTTCAGCAGCAACGAGCAGTGACCGAACACGACCCGACCGACTGATCGCTACCACCGCGATGAGTCGTTTCACCATATCGACTTCTCAACTGCTGATCAGTAATACAACAACAGACACAGATAAATACAGCTACAGAAATGTGTGGCCTGATGTGGATGTAGCAGGACAGCCTGTGGTGACGTACAGGGGTGGCGTGTTCGCATGCTGCTGCTGAGCTTTTTCAAAAACGTGCCTCACCAGCTCTGCAGCGATGGTGAGGCAGGGACAGTGTTTCCTGGTCAGTTTAACTTTGACGGCCTTGGCGTTCTGAACCGTCTTCAGGGCTCTGGACAGGTTCTCTGGAGTCACCTCCAGACAAATCTCATTGTCCTCAGAGGACACACCCTCCATCTGGTACTCATCAAAGAAGTTGGCCTGGGGGAACAAGGACACCACCGCCAACAACAAACAAGTGACTGGTCAGTGGAATAAAAAAGAGCAGAGACAGTTTAATTTCCCAGCAGGTGAAACGCTGAGCTGGGTGTGTGCCCTCACCTGTGACAGCTCACACCACATGCTGACCCCTCCGTTGGCCACTTTACCAGACAGAACGAAGAACAGGTTGTCCGGAGTCAGTCGCAGGACGCACATCTTCGTCAGCTTTGAGATGGTGGTGATGACTCCTGGTGAAGATGAAGCCAGAACAAATATAACGTGTCAGATTAAACAGCGGCCGTGTGTCGTTCACTATCCCAGGGCTGCAGTTCATTATTATTTATCTTTATTTATCTCTGCTGCTGATAAATCACTCTGTGAATGAAATGTTTGAAACCTTACATGTCACCAGACTTAAAGAGAGGACAAACTGCCGGCGGGACATTAGGACATTATTGTCCCGCACAGACGTGAGGGTTTCGGTGTCTGGTGGAAGCTAACGGCTCAGCAGCTAACGCGACTCACGGGTGAAGTGGGTGAGACAGGCGACGTCTATGATTTTCCCTCGAAACTTCATGTGGACTTGTGGCCGTGAGTTAACGCCTGAAGTCGGTGAGAGGTTCCGCTCTTCTGCTCCGGCTCCGGGCGGAGTATGTTTGAAGCGCCCCGCGGATGTTTGGTCCGTCAGCGTCCGACGTCCGCCGGAAACAGCAGCCAGTGTCAGTGTGTCCACCGTTCCTGATGAACGCGTCACATCTCTGCCCTCACTTCTGAGGAACGGTCTCTAATCCACTTATAATTCACGTGTGTGTTTATCTACAAGCCTGATTGGTACCTGTTTATTCATTCAAACTCCACACACACACACACACACACACACACACACACACACACACACACACACACACACACACACACACACACACACAGCCTCACAACCTCAGCCTCAAAAACAACTGCATTCTGAATAAAAACAGCACAGTCTTTCTATGGAGGCTTCAGGGTCCTGATCACCCGCCCAACTCAATCAAAAACAGAAACAATATCCACAGTTAGAATGGTCCTGTGTGTAAGAGAAGGATCACACAAACCCAGTTTCTCTGGGTGACCTTTCCTGGTGTGTAAGTCCACTTCTTTTCTGCAGGGTGCTATGAATAAAGGCTTGATTATTGTTTGCCTGCAAATTAAAATGTGCTCCCTAATCTCCAAGCTCACTTAGTCTGAAACAATAGAATACCAGCTGGATTCCTCCATAAGCTCCTTAAATATCTGGACCAGAGTCAGTTTTCAGATTTTTTTAATTCAGCACAGGAGCAACCTGGACCCAAACAACGGCCGTGAGTGGAGAGTGAGGTGAATTATTACAACACTTGAGAGGGAAATCCTGTTCTTTTTAGCCCCTGTGTGGATATATAACAAGTGAAACTCAGAACGTGCGTGTCAGTACCTTTTTTTTTTACAAAGCTTAATTTTTTCTGCAGAAAAAGTACATTTACTTTTTATGTTTTAAGTATATGTAGCTGATAATACTTGGACTTTGACTTGTAGCAGAGTTTTCATGTTTTCATTGCTGTAAAAGAGTTGAACACTTCCACCACTGTTTAACACAAACATCGTACATACAGGGAAGAAGAGTCTCCGAAAATGACTCTTGTTTTTAGGCTCTAATCCAACACTGAGCGACGTGTTTATTTCCTGTGCATGGAAGCAGTTGAAGCAAACGTTTTTTATTGGTTTTATTTAGCTTTGTAGCTCTGAGCTGATAAAAGGACTTGGTTGTCTCTGACAGTAGCAGGAAGGAGAATTATTATAAACATATAAAAATATATAATATCAGCTCATGAGAATGGGACGAGACTGCTCACTTTAGTGATGACTTGTGTTATTAATAATGTCATGAAGGGCTGCACCGGTACCTTTTAAAGCTCTAATACAGCTGGATCTTATTTGATTCCTGGAGGCCTCTTTGTCTTCATGAGTTGTATGAGTTGTGCCTCAGTCTGTACTTCTCAGTGAGTGATATATAAAATCTGTATTTTGAAATAAATAAATAATAATAATAGAAGGCTGACATGATATTTGATCACAGCTCTGTGTGTTTTCCCTCACCTGAGTTGGACATGTTGTGTGTGAATGAAGCAGCTCTGTATCCTATTGGTTCTCTGCTCTGATTAGTGACCAATCACAGGCCGTCCCTGTTAATAAAGAGCTCGTGTGTAGTTTCAAGTCAGCTGGTCCGTTCAGGGTCTGGACCCGGTTCTCCAGTTCGCGGTCTGACTGACATCACTATGGCGCCGCTGTCCATCCAGTCCGGAGTGAAGTACGCCAAAGCCCTGCTGCCGGAGACTCTAATGAGGTGGGTGAACGACGCCTCGGTAAAATCCGGTTTCGGGATCCGGACAGACCGAGGCTCCGAGCTCCGAGTCCATCGGCTCCTGCTGAAAGACACGTCGCCGGACTTCTTTAAACTTTACTCATTTCATTTCCTTTCGTTAACCTGGCAGGTCGGTGTCAACGGTCCAGACCACCATCTCCCGGCACATCCTGCCCTCGGCTCAGCCTCGCTGTTTTAATGTGTGCACCTACAGCCGCAGGCGGCGGCGGGGTCTGGTGGCCTCCTCTCTGGACGGGCTGCTGGAGCAGGTGTGATGCAGTTAGATGTGCACACATGTTCAGATCCGGTCTCTGAAGCGATGTCAGAGAGGTATTTGGTCTGGGTTTGGTCAGACCAAACCAGATCCGTTCAGTGACCGGTTTCCTTTACCTTCTCGTCCAGGCAGCGAGGGTGTTTGTGTTGTCCTGCCACTTTCTGACTCTGGTCCTGGAGGAGGACGGGACTGTGGTGGACTCAGAGGAGTTCTTCCAGTCTCTGCCCAACAACACGCCGCTGATGGTGCTGGAGAAGGGAGAGATGTGGACCCAGAACAAGGTGAGAGTGGACTGATGAGGACAGGGACACGGTTCTGATTGAACCGTAGACTGATGAGGACAGGGACACGGTTCTGACTGAACTCACAGTTGCAGCTGAGTAGAGTTTTTGCATGGAAGGAACCTTTAATACTTAATAAAAATGATGCCCCAGGAGGGAAACTCACGTTGTAGGAATCATTTAGTTTAGTTTATATTTGTGCAAACATTGTTTTAGGCACTAAACGCTGAGTGAGAATGATTTCAAAGACCATGAAGAGTTTTTATGTTGATGCTGAGATCAGGGCTCTGTGGATCCAGACCATCTGCTGCAGGACTCCTTGTCCTTCTGGTCTCTGAAGATGGTTCTTTATGACTCTGTGTGTTTGGACCTGTCCTGCTGCAGGACGGATCTGGGACGATCAGATGTTCTGACGGGACTGATGATGCAGAAGAACCTGAACATCTGAGAGGCCTAAAACTTTAGCACAGGATTGTTTATGTGCTGAAGCCTCAAACCTGGGCATATAAAACCAAAACCATGTCCAGATGTGCCAGATGTTTGAAAGTTTGATTTTTATGTTGAAGCAAAATGTTATGTTCTTCAGTCCTTCCACAAGATGGCAGCACATTCAAATGTTTACCCGTGTGGTTCTGGGCTGAGGAGACTGCTGACTCAGATGAAGTATTTTGGTGTGATCATGCAGAATGAAGCCTTTCTGTGTTTGGAGGATCTCGTTTCAGCAGTGTGATCCAGACACGATGACGGATCTCTGCAGCGTCACCTCCGGGTTTTGTTTTCTGGATGTTTCAGATCTTGCCGAGCTTTCGTCAGCCAAAGAGGAATGGGATCGCTAAACTGACCTTTGACCTGTACAAGCTGCACCCTAAAGACTTCCTGTGCTGCCTGAGCATCAAGGCCACTCTGTATGAGCTCCACACGCTCTCCTACAACTTCAGATGCACCACCGTGAAACACGTCCTCAGGTGAGTGGGCCTTTACTGGAGCTGGTCTCCTTCACGAGTCTGATGCTTAACGATCTCACCACGACTGTCCCAGAGCTTTCGATTGTAGCACATGATCTTCTGCAGCAGACTCAGTTGGCCATTTATCATGTGATTGTAAGTGTGTGATAATTAAAGTCTTCATACTAATGTTTTGAATGTAAATAGTGTGGACAGGATTCCTGTGTTAATGCTCCACATTGTCAAACCCTGCTCACAGTTAGTGTCATGGAGACGGGACACGGGTTAAGAACAGACAGTTTGTCTCTTCCTGTCAGGTCGGTGCTGCGCTGCTTCACCTACCTGACCAGACTGGCAGGTCAGCTGCTGCTCTACACATCCTCCTCCTTACTGCAGTTCACTGGAGAGGACGACTGCTAGTGTTTGTTAGTTTACCGTGAACATCTCACACTCTGCTTTGCCAAGAGTTTAACAACCCTCCATCAGTCTGTGTATGAAGCAGACTGAATTGGATTCTTTTAAGTTTTCCTCCTGTTCACTCTGTTTTCTCTGAACTGAATCCTCCTCCTATTTGTCTGGATACTTACCCGTACAGTTTTAATTTTCTCTTTTCATTTGCAGTTTTTCTGGATGTTTTAACTTTGTGAAGCTGTAAAATTGATTGAAATGTTGCTGTAAATCAAATATATAAATAAAGATTTTCTAAACCTTTTCAAAGTCCTCTATCTGTTTGTGTGTGTGTGTGTGTGTGTGTGTTATATATTTCATTGTAGAGCGTTAATGTTTTGTCTCTGTCATCAGTCTCCTCCTGAGAAACTGATTTCAGGGTCCGGGTTAAAGCCTCTTCTGGCTGATGAAGACGTGAATGTTTGCTGCAGGACGAAGCAGAAATCTGTGCTGTGCTCACAGGGAGCGGAGCAGATGCACAGTATGGGAGCTGAATTCCTGTTTCATAGCTCTGAGTGCTGTGTAAGGCGACACTGCTGCTGGCCTCAGCAGCAGCTGACCCTCGCCTCATCATCGTCCCTCTGACGGAGCGTCTGGCACAGACGAGCTGTCCTTCCTCATTCCACACTGCAGTGCAAAGTCAAACTCCGTCATGCAACTGGTTTTCAACCAGAGGAAAATGGCTGTGTTTAAATGGATGAAGGGGAGTGTCAGTGTCCCTCAGGTCCCTCTGAGTCAGTGCATCATGGACAGTGTGTCCGTGGTGTCGCTGATGGTTGTGGTTTTATGCTGAGTGGGACAAACTGGACCCTGGTGGAGGACGGACTTGGGATCCCATGGGTCCCCCCTCCCCTCAGGGCGTGGTCTCGTGAACGCGCGTGAGAGGAGGAAGGGGAGATGAAGCTGGTCGCGCGCCGCCGTTTAACAGACGCTCACCGGCATCCAGCGGCGGAGGACCGACAAACCCCGAGGACTAACGGAGAGAAGAAAGATGAGGGAGATAGTTCACATCCAGGCCGGACAGTGCGGGAACCAGATCGGGACCAAGGTACGGAGCGGTCACAGCTCTCAGCCACACTGTTCTCATTCTAACACCGTTTAAAGCTCCGTGATACTGAGAGAAAGAAGGGTGTGTGTACCACGGTGTGGAAACTGTGTGGAAAGCGGCTCCAGATTCCGGGTTCCGGGTTCCGAATCCAGAGTCCAGACTCACTGTCACGTGTTCTGCGGTTAAAACCTGACATCAGACCCGTTTCATCATTCCTGACCTTTGAACTGAGATCAGTAATGAATATAAGGGAGGGCTGCAGCTGTAGTTCGTTTGAATGAGTGAGTGAGTGAGTGAGTGAGTGAGTGAGTGAGTGAGCCTGGACTCATCACAGTGGTGAGGGGGAGTGAAGTGAACTCTGTGAGCCACCCTGACACTATTCAAGGAATCTGGATGAACGTGTGAATGTGTGTGTGCACAGCATGTAAGTCAGCAGAGCCTCAGCTGTTTGAACCAGACATCATGTTAAAGTCAGCAGTCTGTTAATAAGTTAAAGGGTCAGTTCACCCAAATCATCATAATCATGTGGTCATGCACATTATGTGTTCAGTAGGAAGCCGTCACCCTCAAACCATCTCCGCTGTGTGTTCATCCAGAGCAACAAGGAAACTGTTTCTGAAAAAGACAAACAGCTGTTGACTTTCTTCTTCTGTTTGTGCTGCTGCTGTGACTCGCTCAGTTCTGGGAAGTGATCAGCGATGAGCACGGCATCGACCCGGCGGGAAACTACGTGGGTGACTCGGCTCTCCAGCTGGACCGGGTCAACGTCTACTACAACGAGGCCTCCTGTAAGTACGACAGAGGACCGCAGAGGTGTGTGTGAGTCCCTGTGGTCCACACACACACACACTAAATCACATTTCTCCTCTCACACTCACACAGAACTTGTGTTTCTACTTTTCTAAATAATCCAAATCTCTTTTGACTTTATGTAATTCATCTTACACTAGTAGAAGTGGATTTATCTGTTTTTCGTGGGACTCCCACACACTGTGACTCTGCTGAACCTGAGTCAGTGCAGTGTTCTGGTCCCGGGAAGTAACGCCTCCTCTCTGTTTGTGCAGCGCACAAATACGTCCCCCGGGCAGTGTTAGTTGACCTGGAACCAGGAACCATGGACAGCGTTCGCTCGGGAGCCTTCGGACAACTGTTCAGACCAGACAACTTCATCTTCGGTAACAATCCAGCTACATGCTGCACCATGTTCATCACCCGCTCTCTGAGTCTGTCTGCTGTTTCCTGCTCAGCAGGTCGAGGACAGAGGCTGTTTACAGATGTTTCTCTGAGACAAAACCAAAACTAGAAGCTAAAACTGCAAGCAACATTGTTAAAGTACATTTGAGTGTTGATAATATAAGATTACTACCACTTTAAGAGTGGGAAGCAGATTTGAGTGGTTGCAGAGGACAGAGCTGGAGCAGCAGTGAAACTCTCCAGCATTAAATCTGCACAGACTGAAATGAGTTTGGCGTTTGTTTCACAAACTGAAGTCTCCGTCGGAGAAGAAGCAGGGAGGCTGTCGATCTCTCTGTCTCCCTGAGAAGTGGGTCACCAGCAGAGTGTGTGTCCACACGCATGTTCCCATCTGTCGCAGTGATCATTTTACATTTCACAGATGGATTCTCTCTGTGCTGTTCGCTTGTCTGCAGGTCAGACAGGTGCGGGGAACAACTGGGCCAAAGGTCACTACACGGAGGGGGCGGAGCTCGTGGACTCCGTCCTGGACGTAGTGAGGAAGGAGTGTGAGCACTGCGACTGTCTCCAGGTGAAGAGCACCAACGGGTTTTAGCTGTTCGTGCGTCCGAGGTAGAGCTGCTCGTAGGAGGCAGGAATAATCTCATTGGTTGGGATAAAGCACTGTAGGCGGAGCTAAAGTGCCCTTTTCTTTTTACGTTTGAATCTGCTGGTTGTATAATCTCTGTTCTTTTAGTAATTTAATTAATAAAGTTGTAGGTATCACAGCCTCCTTGATTAATTTTCTAAAGGATGAAGTACCAACCAGGCAAAGGGGGCTACTTCCTCACACTCAGCTGCCCCAAATGCCCAAAGGCCCCTGGTACTGTACTACCACAGTGTGTACGGATGAAGTTAGAGTGGTTCCTGATTCCTGCCTTAAAACAAAAACAACATTTAAGCAAATTAATGAATAAACACAGTACAGAAACATCTAAAGACAAAGTCTGACTGTTGAACTTCCATCAACAAACTGCCATCGGCCTCGTCACTGTTTGCTGTGAAATGACAGAAATAATTCTGCCCACAGGGTT
Organism: Toxotes lorentzi; assembly: GCA_037833715.1. Classification (NCBI taxonomy): domain Eukaryota; kingdom Metazoa; phylum Chordata; class Actinopteri; family Toxotidae; genus Toxotes; species Toxotes lorentzi. Next base: position 690,896 of record JBBMJY010000013.1, read on the forward strand.
TCCAGCTGACTCACTCATTGGGGGGCGGCACCGGCTCAGGCATGGGCACCCTGCTGATCAGCAAGATCCGGGAGGAGTACCCAGACCGGATCATGAACACCTTCAGCGTCATGCCTTCACCTAAGGTATGAGGAGTGTGTTCCCTCGTTTTTGTGCTTTGTGGAATCTTTTATGTCCCTGTGTGTAGCATAGCTAACATGACAGCTTCTTCCATTTTGGACTCTGCTCTGTTTTTGATCCCTCAGGTGTCAGACACCGTGGTGGAGCCTTACAACGCCACCCTGTCGGTCCACCAGCTGGTTGAAAACACAGACGAGACATACTGCATCGACAACGAGGCCCTGTATGACATCTGCTTCCGTACTCTTAAACTCACGACTCCAACCTACGGCGACCTCAACCATCTGGTGTCGGCCACTATGAGCGGCGTGACGACTTCGCTCCGTTTCCCCGGACAGCTCAACGCAGATCTCCGCAAGCTGGCCGTCAACATGGTGCCTTTCCCCCGACTCCACTTCTTCATGCCGGGGTTCGCTCCTTTGACGGCGAGGGGCAGCCAACAGTACCGAGCCCTCACTGTTCCCGAACTCACCCAGCAGATGTTTGATGCGAGGAACATGATGGCGGCCTGTGACCCTCGCCACGGCCGCTACCTGACCGTTGCCACAGTTTTCCGCGGGCCCATGTCCATGAAGGAGGTGGACGAGCAGATGCTGAACGTCCAGAACAAGAACAGCAGCTACTTCGTGGAGTGGATCCCCAACAACGTCAAGGTGGCCGTCTGCGACATCGCTCCCCGGGGGCTCAAGATGGCCGCCACCTTCATTGGTAACAGCACGGCCATCCAGGAGTTGTTCAAGAGGATCTCGGAGCAGTTCTCAGCCATGTTCCGCAGAAAGGCCTTCCTGCACTGGTTCACGGGCGAGGGCATGGATGAGATGGAGTTCACAGAGGCGGAGAGCAACATGAACGACCTGGTGTCCGAGTACCAGCAGTACCAGGAGGCCACCGCCAACGACGGCGAGGAGAACTTTGAGGACGAAGAGGACGAGATGAACGAGTAAGGAGACCAAACACGACTGGTAAAGGTCTGAGAGAACACTGGTAGGGCGATCATGGATGTCAGAATAATAACACAGCCAAGACTAGTTGTTGTGAAACCACGAGACAGTCAGTCGACCGTAAACCAGTTAGTTTGAGTTTGATCACTGATTCTTTTGTTTAAGTAAAAACAAACAAAATCCAGTATTTAAGATGAATCGTTTCTGGGGCTGTTTTTCTTAAAGAGAGGTTTTCTGCTTCCTTGTAAAGGGAATAAGTTCTTATTTTATTGTTTTATAGACCTGCAAAAGTTTTTCTAATCCAGAACCCACATGTTCCACAACATTCTCAAGTAACTGGCTCAAAGATCACGACAGACTTCACAACTTCACGTATTATATGATTTGTACTCGCTTTCATTTGAGGAGGTTCAGACTCTGAAATGAGGGAATCCAAATGGTTTCTCCTGAAAATGTCCACAGTCTTTGTGTCTCAACATGATCCCAATTAAGATGGCGTCCTCCGACCTGTTTGGTTACAGTTGATAAAATATCTCAGATTTTAAAGAAGAGACACAAGATGCTAAAACGTTAAAGTGGAAAAAGGAAAGAGATCTGAAGATGATTATGACTTTTCTATAAAAACATGCACACATAATTTACAAAATCACAATCAAGAGTTGTGTTGTGTTTGAGCGTTTGTTGTTTTCAGACTGTGATTTTTGTACATGTGAGCAGGTTGTGAGTGGCTGAAGGGAGGTGGAAATAAAAGCTTCTTTCAAGGCCTTAAAGTGTTACATGTGTGTGTTTGTGTGTTTTGTGTTACCACACGTGTCCCCTCTGCTGTATATGTTTGTTACTCAGCCACATTTTAATTTGTCCAGTTCTTTGCAGAACTAATGACACTCCCACCTCCGCGGTCTGCAGCCATGCACGTGGTTAGAATTAGATTTTCACTTCTTCATGCTCATATGTGAAATACAATTTTTTAAAAATTGAATTCCAGCTCTTTGGGTGAACAGACCTTTTAAGGTTCTGATCCTGGTTTTGTTCTTGTGAACAAAGATGGCTGCCTGGTCCGACAGCCTGCTGCTGCTTCCTGTTTGCTCTGGATTCATTCTGGGTGTAGAATCATCTTCTATTGAGCTGTGAGTGAACACTGTCTGGTCAGAACTGTAACCTTCTTCTCCTTCAGAGTCAGACTCAGCTGAATTCCTCAAATAAACAGTAAATAGCAGAAGTTCGGTAGAGGCCACTCTGTCAGGACGTGAACTCACCTCACATCACACAGAGAGAATGAGCCCGTCAACAGCCTGCTAATCTCCCTGCTGCACTGCTGTGTGTGAGAGTTGATTTCCCAGCAGTTCTGTTTGTGTTGTGGATTAAGAACAGAGAGGCAGCAGCAGTTACTGTCAAACACAAAAGCGCTTGGCTCGTGTCTGTCGGCCGGAGCTGATGTCTGTGGATCTATTCTCCGTCTGTGGGTCTTTGTGTCTGTTCTCTGTAACACAGGGTATTCAGCAGACTCATGCAGTCATCTGCTTATGGTCACATGACACCAGATATTGTTTAAAGTGAGGATGTTTTGCAGAGGCTTCAGAAAGAATTCAGACCACTTCACTTTACTGTGTAGCAGATTTAACTTTATATTAACTCAGCTTTTACAAACCGTGCCACTGTAACTGACATCTGTTCTAACGAGGTCAAGATTTAACAAAGTATGAGCAGGTTAGAAAACAGAATGTACTTCTATTTATTAAACTCCACAACAGTATATAAAGAAATGAAATGATGAACAGATGCTCACATGTTAATCAGCTGTGACAGTAAGTGTGTCTGCGGTCCGTTCAGTCACTGACAGGACGGGTTCAGTGTCAAACGTTTAACTGTCGTCTCTCCAACAGGAGCTGGGACACAGAGCAGAAGTTTGATGAGCCAATCAGAGAGCAGGAAGACCACCTCAGCCCAATCAGCTAAAGGCAGAGGCGGGTCACCAGTTAAAACAAAACAAAAACAAACAAACAAAAAACAGTCCTGCAACGCTGATGTTTTCTGATTTTCTGAAAATGTTTTGTCCTGATCCTGGATCTGAGTCCAGATCTGAACCCAGTGAAAGATAAAGGATGAAAACTGAGTGGTGTTTGTTTTAAATGTTTCTTTCTTAGAATGTAAACAAACAAACAAACAAACAAGCAAAATGATACTTTCATGGCTGGGAACTACAACAGCGTGAAACTAAATCCGTGTTTAGTTCTAATAAATACATTTGAATATAATTGATGTGGATGTGTTTTCATGCTGCTGCGATTTCCCTCGAGAAAAATCATCTTTTTTAACTTATAAAATAATATTTGAAATGTTTTCTGTGTCCCTGGAAAATCAAATAATAAAACAATAAAAGTGACGTCATCATTTCATCAAAGACTTGTATGTGATCTTGTATGTGAGCGGCCACTCGGTGGCGCTGCAACACAACTCTGCATCTCCAGAGCAGTTAACAGGCTGATGGATGGACCTCAACGTTTTACTGCCGATAACTGAACTCTGCAGAAAACCACTCTGTCTTTATGCACCGACACAGTCAGCCAGCACCTCAAGGGCAGCTGTGTGTGTGTGTGTGTGTGTGTGTGTTCCAGTGAATAATTCCACGTCCCTCCTGAGTTAAGCAGCACAGATCCCGGTTTCTTCTCTCCTGCAAAACAAACTCACCTCAAACTAAACTTCATGAAGGTGAAAATCCCTGACACATCTGCCAAGCCAGCAATTTTTGAGTAAGTGCTTCAGTCAATTAAAGTATCTGTGTGTAAGTAGCTGCCCCTAACAAGTGACCTCGGAAAATTGGCTGCAGCTAACGAGGAGGCTGTGCTAAGTGGCTGGCTGTAACATGGTGGCTCAGATGAGTGGATGATGCTAACGAGAACACTGCTCTGAGATCTGCTGCAGCTGCTGGTCGTTTTGAGAAGGTGGACAGGGATCCTGATGCTGGATCCAGTTTTTAAGCCCCTGGTTGTCAGTGTATATTCATCATGTCTGTAGAGTTTAAGATCATGTGATCAGATCAGGAAAGCTGATAAAAGTTTACATGGTTTACTTTTTTCTGTTTAGTCTGGTGAGGGTAGAGCACCCTAACCATAGCTGTCCACCACTACAGGTACTATGACAACAGATTAAAGAGTTTGTTCCCTGCGTTGTTTTCTTTGTTTGCTCAGGAAAGATTAAAACCGGACTCCAGAAGCTTGAATAGATTCTATTTTTTCTGCTTGTTTCTACGTTGTAGAGAGTTTAGCTGCTGTTAATTCTCTAAACAGGACTTTTTTCTTTGGAACACACTCATCATTTACTGTAGGAACAAGCTTTGTGGACCAAAGGCTACAGAACTGTCCAACATGTCAGAGGATGGAAGCAACTTGAATCCAGATGTGCACCCCTGGGCCTTCCCACTGTATGCCTGTACGTACCAACTGATTTAATGAATTTAATCACCTCAGACTGATCGGAGGGATCGGAGGCCTGTTGGATATAACCCTGACGCTCATGTCATCGTCACATCGTTGCTGACATCACACACATCAGTGCATTTTAAACAGAAACTCCTTCAACGTGACTCTAAACTCCACATCGAGCAGCCTCCACTGCTGCTGCACTTTCCTCCTGTTTGCAGAACTTTATGGGCATTTTTACAAATAGGGCAATTACCAACATGCCTTGGGCCTCGGAGCTGTTTTTATTGGAACGCTTGCCACAGGGGTGAGGGGGGCAGAGAGAGAGGGGGAGAGAGAGTGAGAGGGTGGAGGAAGCAAGGAAATAAGAATAAAGAAGTGAGATAAATGGGAGGAGAGCTTTTCATTTGGCGAGGCTCAGTGAAGCTGCATGTGGGGACTGAACCTTAGCAGAGACTTGCTGCCGTGGTAACAGAGTGGGGGGGGGTAGAGAACGAGGTAGTACATGAGAGGGGGTGAGGAGAGGGTGGAGGGGGGATCTCCAGTTTGAGAGGAGGGACGTCAGAGGAGCCGCCTCCATTCTTTCCTGAGGACACACACACACACACATACGCACACACACACACACACACACACACACACGCACACACACACACACACACACA